>JXCR01119186.1:103159-124318 GCA_002079205.1 Phalaenopsis hybrid cultivar
GGCAATGAAATTGAAATCCCCCCCCCCCCCCCTTCCCGCCCTTAAAATCAAAATACCATGCATAGAATTGCATATAGTAATATTTTTGTCCAATAAAATTGTTTTGGCAGAAGAAGTGTAGCCAGCATACACAATAATGGCATATCCCTTATAATTATGAATGTTAATTTGCAGATTAACAAATTGTAGATGGTCCACCAGGACATACCAAATTACCTCCTTTCTACAAAGTATCCATATCTTATTTTTGATATTAACAATTTGTTGAAACCCATGAAATTTTTTTATAAACCTTGTTGGCATTCTTGGTAAACATTGGATCTAATAGAGCAAAACACCAAATATTGTACATCCTGATCAAATGTAGGAGTATATGAAGGGATTTATGATGAGCAATGCCCCTCACATTCCAACACAAGAGATTAATCATGATGACTAGTTTCGCCTCCTCCTCTAGTTATGGAAAATAAATCTAGCACCTGATTAAGGGGGGTCCCATTTGGAACAATTATACACTCACTCTTCAGCAAACTGAGTTCATAATACCCTTTTTTCCTTTCTTTATCGTCATAAGCAGAGACAACCTGAGAAATTTCCACCTGATCACAATTTTGGTCCCTTATTTTATCCTTTCCACTTAAATTTGATGAAGTGCTCTCAGTTAAACTACCAGTCTGTTCAGAAGACAAGGGACCAACAACTTAAAACCCATTCTTTTTCTTTCTTATCCTTTGGACATGTTGTTTCTCATCTAGAGCATTAGTCATCAATGTAATAGCCTCTTCATCAAAAGATCCCAAAAAATCTGGACATTCCTTACGAGAATCTTGTAACTGAGGAGAGTGTGAGGGAGAGGGAACAACTGGTTCATTCAATTGTCCCACTAAAGGAACAAGGTTACCTATACAATGGGTGCCTCCAAACTTCTAACAGCTTCCTATAAAACCTCAGGGTGAAAGTTTGAGAAGACTATGAGAGGCAATGGAGCAACTAGATCAAAATTTTCAACATTTTGTCTCTTAGTAAACTTTCTTTAGTTGCTTGAAGGATCAGTAGAGCCTCTATTATGTGGCATCAATGAAGGGTGTAATCTCTAACATTTTCCTTAAGAGTGAATGTTGACCTTACTTTTGGTTGAGGTTTAGTTTTTCCTCTTTAGTAGCCTAAGATCTAGCAACAGGGCTTTCCTTTTGACTATTCTTAGAAAACTAGATATGGAGCCCTCACCATTAGAAATTCTACACTCTTCTCTACTCAACCTGGAGTTCCACATATTGGTCCTAACCTCTAGCACTTAATAGGTGGGGTCACAATGGGGGAAACTTAAGATGAGTCACCCTTAAAAATACTGGACCGTAGGATTGACCCTAGGTGTTGTTCTAGGCTAAGGAACTCACATGAAATCACTTGCACTCACAATCACTCACTATCCTAAACTTAAACTTCTAGGCTTTGATCCCTTGATACTTTTGGGAGACTCCTATAGGTGGTCCCCTAAAACCATTAGCCCTGGGCTAAGGTTTGGCTAAGACCACTACATAGAGTACCCAAAATAGGGTTTCCATTGGTCCATTACTTATTGATAGTGGTTGGTACCTCAACTCTACTAAGATAACCAACCTAGCCTTTTGCGCCTAAGCTCCCCCAAATTACTTTGATGCCCTTAGGATCCCAAATTTGGCCAAAATTCCCAAATCTAGCCAAAATACCCAACATGACTTAAAAATCATTTCAAACACCTTGAAAACACCCAAACTACCCAAAATCACCAAAATTGGCCAAATTACCGAAAGTGCTCCCTCCTTACCCCAAAATTCCAAAAATTCCAAAAACTCCCAAAAATTTTCATAACCTCCCAAATATTCCCAATTTCATTTTTCTCAACTATCACATGACCTAATTTGGCCAATTTAGCCATCTTTGATCAAAGCCCCCAAATTACCCTTTAAAGGCCCATATTTTTCCTAAATCACTCTAAATGTCCATCAATTTGATCCCAATCTCCCCAAATTTCAATCCCAAATTCACCTTCAATAAGACCAAAAAAAACCAAATCTAAGCTCAATTGACCCATGCTTTGAGCTCAATTTTGATTTTGATCAAACCCCAATTTTGGCTCTATGACTTGGTTCCACAAAATTTAACCCATAGTCCACTCAATTGGCCACAACTTTTGTTAAAAAACCTTCATAACATCCCCATACATCAAAATTGACCTTCAATTGGCCTTAGTAAGGCCTCAAATTCATTTGATTTCAACCTAAGTCTAAAATCCCCAATTTCGCGTCAAATTAGTCATGTCCCCAAACATCACCAAATTGATGGCCTTAGCCCCAAATTTTCCATTCCATCCCTTCATGAAAAATATTTAAAACACCTCCCTTGATCATTTAAACCATTTAATTTGGACTTAGCCCTAGGCTAGCCCAACCTAGACCCATGTCTAACTCAACGTGCCCAAATTGGCCAAATTTCAAAAATCCCTCAAATTGACCTACCAATTGAACTTAAAATCACTTCAACCCTTCACAAAAAATCTTCATAACAATGATCTACACAATATTGATCAATTAATTGGGTCAATTGACATGGCTAACCAAGCCCAAACTCAAACTTTGATTACTTGAACCTACATTGGACCTATGAATTAAACATAACCTAACAACACCAAAGTCATCAAATTAACTCCACCTCAGCCATGAATTGGACCCTAGTGACCAGCCCAAGCCTCTTAAAACAATCTAAACTAAGCTATGGACCAAAGGTCCCCTAAATTAAGGGATTTAATGCCATATTTGCTTAAGCCTTAGATATTTTTGCCAAAATAAAGCCTAAAATCATTAAATTGTTGTGACATATTCCTCTGGGTTCTCTGAGCTCCTAGCCACCTCCCCCTGGCCGGTTCGCCAGTCTAGTGGCCAAAAAATGGTCAAACGGAGAGCCACCCCCATGGGATTAAACCCAATTCTAATCTAGAGGCCACATGATCCAAATTGAAGCTTATAGCCTCTCTGCCCTCCACCTAGGCAGCACATTCCCCTAAATTGGCCATGACAGCAAGCCTAAGGCCATTTTTTATAAAATGCTCCCCTCCATGACCATGGTGACAGAGCTAAAAATTACTCTAATAGACTTCCCCAAATTGATCCTAAAGCCTCTTTGAGACTTCCTCAGTGCAACCCAACTACAACATTGCCTTGAATCCCCTTACCGGACCAAAATTTTTTAGCTCAAAACCTTGTTGGAGACAGGAAAAAACTGTCGACACCTCTAAACTCCAACAAACTCAAATAAAACTCACCCACACCTTCACAACAGTGAAAGGAGCTAAAGCCCCCATCAAATTCCTCTCTCACAGAGCCTCTACCATAGCTCTAGACCAACACCCAAACCCAGCTGTGATCGAAGTCATATCTAGGGCTCACACCAAGACCAAAGACTCAATCCCTAGCCTCTTTGGATCACAACAAACTTTTCAAGACTCCTTAGTTGAAGCTTCACTTCTCAGAGTAAAGGTATAAAACTTCTCTTCCTCCCGAGCCCATTTTGATTCTCCATTTATTTAGGCTTAATTTAATTGCATGATTACCGTATAGATGTGTTTGTCTCACTTAGAATAGTCCATAGGATCAAACCCAAAGTTATTTGGTTGATTCTAGGTCGAGATCTTAAAGTTTTAGTGTGAACGGTCATGGGATCACTCTATCGCAGATGATGACAAGAAGCCGTTTGATCAAGCGTGTATCGAATGGATGGAGGAGATCGAGCCGGACAACGCTTCGAAACATAAACCGCGAGCCGAGTCAGCGCTAAGGTGGACGGAGGCATCAAATGGTAGTGCACCGCATGGAGTTCTGAGCTGCCTAGGATCTACATGGCACCGCGCTGTTTAAATAGATAAATAAGAATTTTTCCTATTTATTTAAATACTCCTAACTTAAGAAATTCATATCTTGGGGTAGAAAACTCATAAAAATAAATTAAAATACCCTCTTGCTCAGTGAACAGAGGAGAACAATGTGGAAATAATTTTATGTCCAGGTGATGAATATTTTATTTTTAATTAATTAAACACTGATTTGGATGTTTTGATTCTCCATGCATGTAATGATATCACCATGGCTTGATATTTTAGCATGTTATAGTCTCTGTCAAGTGAAAAATTCCCAGATTTTTCCAAAGTCAAAGGAGGTCCCTATACAGAGAATCACATTTTTCAAGTTTATGAGCATTATTTGCTTAAAATAGAAATGGAAATTAACATATTGCTTAGAAAAATCTAAGAAAATGTTAGAAGGTTTATGATGACCAGAGAACCCATGAGAAAATTTTTCAGAAGTCAAGTCATTCAAAATACACCTAATCTTTAAAACCCTAAATCACTAAGATAATTAATTTTGAAAAATATAAATAACAAAATGACTTGATTTTTTATCTCCACTATTTTTAAGGATCCAGAGAAATTACCATAGAAATTTCAAAGCATTTTAAGTTCATTTGATAACTTTAATTGATTTTTCAAGTTAAATAACATTTTTGGCACAAAAATGATTTTTAAAAATTAAAATATAACTTGAAAAATTATAAAATCTATTTTTTTGAGTTCTCTGTGTTGGGGGAATTTTCTAAAAACAAAAACTTGATTTTTTTAGTCTATTTAAATATTTAAATAATTAAAAATCCCTAAAAATCATAAAAATAATAAAATTCATTGAAATGTTCTAAATTATTTCCTAAGCACTTAAGAATAACTGGAATATTTTTCCTGGTTTTATAAATAAAGATATTGTATTTTAAAGCTTAAAAATGATTTTTAAAGACTAAAAATGAAATTTCACTAAAAATAATTCCAATAAATAAAATAAAATTCATAAAAATATAAAATCTTCTCCTCCGAGTTTTATGACCTTAGGACGACTTTTCAAAAATATAAAACCTAATTTTCTCTATTTAAAATATTTTATAATTAATAAATAGCCCAAATTTTAAAATAATTCTTAAAATTCAATTAAAATTAAAAAAAATCATGAAATTTGGTCCAAAGGCTTCTCTAGTCTAAGTCTACCTCCAATAAAAATTTCAAGGGATTAGGGTTTAACTTGGTCAAGTTAGGAATTTTCTTTGAAAAATCCTACTTTTGCATGAAAATAATTATGTAAATTAAATTCCTTTGATGTCTTAATTGACCCATGAATGAGGTAGGATAAAAAATTTCAAAGTCATCTGAATTGAATTTGACAAATTATGAAGTGTTAGAGCCTTAGGGGCAAATGTGTAATTTTGAAACATTGGAATTGAATTTGACAAATTATGAAGTGTTAGAGCCTTAGGGGCAAATGTGTAATTTTAGAAATTTAGCCAAAGTCATTTGGATTAAATTTGATAAATTATGAAGTGTTAGAGCCTTAAGGGAAATTGTGTAATTTTGGAAATTTTATCTTAATTAACATTTAGGCTTAATTCAAGGAGGAAAATGGGCAACCTCTGATCTTAATCAGTTTATTTGGATTTTTGAAACACAAGGGGTTAATTGTAATTATGAAGTGTTAGAGCCTTAGGGGCAAATGTGTAATTTTGGAAACCTTGCCTTAATTAAACATGTTAGGCTTAATTCACAAGGAGGGAAAATGGGTAACCTCTAATCTTAATCAATTTATTTGATGTTTGAAACCCAAAGGGGTTAGAGGGAAATGGGTAACCTCTGATCTTAATTTGGATGTTTTAAACTTAAGGGGTTAATTGGTAGAAACCAACATCACTTTCCTAATTGAAAAGATAAGTTAATAAATTTTTAAATTATTAAAATTTAGAAGTTTATTAAAATTAAATGAACCTAGATTTAAGGGTAATAACTCATTAAATTAATACCCTATTTTGATTTTCAAATAAAATTTAAATCATGAATTATGACCACCTAAAGCTTAATCTTTTCAAAGCTAACCAAGACACTCACCTAGGTCTTAAGGGCTTAGTAGTGACTTAGGCTAAATCAAGTTTCATTTACAAGGATTTGAAAAGTAAATATCAATTAAAACTAAGACGTCTTTCAAACACTACAAGCCTAATTAGGACTATGATTAGAAAAGTAAACATCATTGAAAATTAAAACATCTTTCAAACACTACAAGCCCAATTAGGAAAGTAATTATCATTGAAAATTAAAACTTCTTTCAAACATTACAAGCTGAATTAGGATCAAAATTTGGCTAAGTGTTCGAATAACACTAACTTGCCTCTTTAAGGGTCTTCACCCGCATAATTTTCAAAACTAAAATGACAGATGATAATTACCTCACACTTAGGGGTAATTGAGACATCAATGTTCATTGAACATTAGGGTGTTTTATAGGATGAATTATTAAGCAATATAATAATTTTAAAAGAACTCGAAACTTTCCACCAGGCAGCGAGAGAGTAGCACAAACCTGCTTCTTTCTCTAGATCTGTTGGATACCTTGGAGATCTACTAAACTTAATATATTTTGCTTGGCAACATCATCCTTAATTAAACTTCTAAGGATGTTGGATACCTCGGAGATCTACTAAACTTAATATGTTTTGCTTGACAAAATTATCCTTAATTAAACTCTTAAGGACCACCAAGATATGAGCTAAAGTTAGATAGGTCATCAAATTTTACTTCCCTGTCTCATATAAACTCCCTTAACATGCCTTTTGAGTTCAACTATAAGGCCACCTGATTTGACATTATAACTTGACACACTAGAAAACTTAAACTCGTCGCAGCAAGGAGCTTGGAGATAGCATGGTGGGTAGCACGACCATCTTCAACAGCATAAACTGTCTTCCCCAGCTAAACCAATCTTCCTTCCATAGACTTAAAAAACAAAGTAATATTAATTCAAGGTTGCTTGCTTATGCGACGTAAATCCTCACCTTAACTTTAGGCCTTTGTATAGCCCTGCTATACAATATAAGCCCTAACTCATCTTAGGATTCTGAGGTTGTCATCCATCCCGACCTAAATCCTCATATCTTCCAAGCTATTTGTGTGATCATTTCACACGAATGTAAGCCCTAACTAATAAAATTGACAAGACGAAACACCTATATATTTCTCCTCAAAACTGAAGCGAAACATTAGGATAGCTTGGGAAGTCACCGGGGTTCTCCTCTGGATCCATGACATCCCCTAGTTCTTCCTCTATTGGACTTTACAAAAAAATGTTCCAAATTTGAACTAATCCCCTGTCACACCTCTACGTCTGATCTCATAAAAAAGACTTACCCTTTGAAACTCATTGAAGATAATATTTCCTGATTTTTTTTAGAGTCTTCTTAGGTTACTTTTGTCATTTACGATGTAATTAACTATAGGGGCTTGCCCTTATAGGAAGCATGTTCGAACCTAACTTAATATAAACCCTATTTAATTCTTTATATTAAATAAGGGAACTTGTTGGCAAATAAAACTATTTTGTAGACCAAATGGATTTCATATATTCCTTAGTTTATTTGATCGAGCCTCATCCTCAAGTCTTTTGTTAATCCTTTGAGATATATACAGGATTTGAGGTACAATTCTCTATCATTTAAATTATGAAAAATATGGAGTCAGTTGGATTTCATATTTTTCTAAAACTATATATATATATATATATATAGGGACATCTTTCCAAAGCGGGCGACAGGATTTCAATACCGGTGACTGACAGCTTCTTACGGGTAACTCCCTCCAACCAAAAATAACGACGACATCTTTTGGCGACACCACTGGGGACAAGCTTTTCTCTCCATTCAAATCAGGAAATATTATCCTCACACCATCAGTAATATGTTCATATCCCTCTTGGACCAAATTACCCTTCTTCTGTTGGCATACTTTACCCATTTCTATCTTGGGAAAGTACAGTTAACTCTTTGGACTTAAAGACTAGTTGTTCAACCATTAGTGAACAGAGGGGTTCAGAAGGCCATTAAGGACTCTTTAAATTTTCATGTGGGGTCGGACCCCAATAGGTTGTTGGTGGACTGGTTCCACTTGGGCATTGTCAGTCACTAAATAGGTCCCGCACTGAGTCCTCAAATACTTCACATATCCCTTTCAAATTTGATTTGCTATTCTGGAAATTAAACTAAATCATGTTCTACTGCGCGCGCTTTGAAATTTTCTTATACTAATTAAATTTAACACTTTTTCTTAAACAAGATTTTAAAATACCCATAAATTAAGACCCGCCTGGTGTACAGATCAACCTCTACTTTCAGTTCTTGCACTAAAAATTACGAGGTTTTTGGCCACAGAGCTAACCCCAAAACTTTCTGTTTTAAAGCCTGCTGCAATGGCCTACCCAGCGCTGACCTTTTCCCGCAACCTCGCTCCTACCATCAAATTTGGAGCTAGATTTGAAGATCTCGAAGTCATCCTCAGGAAAGCCCCGTTTCTAGTATTGAAGATTGCCTCTCCGAAAATACAAGAACCATCTACATAATTTTGTTTGAACTGCCTTCAAGACTTTCCTACCTGCAAGAACTCTAAAACTATTGCCATCGCGGCACCGGCCAAACCTGCTAGACACACTGCTGCTAAGGGGAAAGAAGTAATGATTATTTAGGATTTGATTGAGGTATTAAATGTCCCACCACCTGTGTTTGAAATTGGATCAAGTTTGAGGATTGTACCACAAACCCAAACTCAAAGGAGGAACTATAATAGAAAAGTTAGGAGGACCATTAAAGCCCAGGCTCCCAAGGATACACCCGTTGAGGAGGAGCCTCATCAAGATGAAGAAGTGTTACCGAAAATTTATCCACTCTTACAAGGGAATAGATTCCATCCTCTGATGGATACCGATGGATACGAGAGTATCCGGAGAATCGCTACTGCATTATCACCACTTCATGGACATGGTGAGGAGAGAAAGAAGTTCACTCCTATCACTCATGTTAGTGCAGTTTTCAAAAGGCTTGCTACCAAAGAAAAATGTTCAGTTAGCGAGTTGCTTAAACGAGTGGGAGATGCATTTTCCCCTTACATGAAAAAGGAAATTTTGAAGGCCGTCAAGTCCGCCAGACAGTCCCACAGAAAAACTGGAGTGCTACCTATTTTCATCTCCGTTTGGTTTTGTTTAGGGAACAGAGTTGATACCGCAGTGATTACTACTGATTACACTGCCACCAGGACCATAGGTCGTCGACCAGTTAAGTCAAGACTGGGTCCCAAAATCTTACCCGTCACCCATTATTGAGATATTTCTACAATTCCAAAAGCAAAGACAAAACAATTTCCTGGCACTGTAGCCGGTCTACACCGCAAGGAGCATACTTTTCCTCAACATACTGATGTTTCAACTAAGACACTCCGTCCTTAGACATCATCGTCAGAAAAATAAAAAGGTATGGGTACCCAAGGTCCCCGCACCGATACAGTCTAGTGAGCCCGCGGGACAAGAACATGGAATGAAACCAGGGTCTAAGATATCTAAAATCGTCGCAACAATAGCCATCAAGATGGAGGAATGAGTAGAGGATGTCCATCAGGGTCCTCCAGATCTTAAAGCGTTTAAGGAATCAATAGTTGAAGAGAAAATTGAGAAACTCAGGATCGAGATTTTCGAGTAAGCTCGAGAGCACGGAGCTTTCATCGATAGTAATGATGAATATTTTGATTACAATGATTTCTTGGAGGAAGATTTCATGGATGTCCATGTAATTGAAACTAGATCCACCACATTTTCACGTGAGGCTTAACGACACACCGAAGAGAACTGTTGACCTCACTTTTGGTTGAGGTTTAGTTGTTTCCCATTTAGTAGCCTAAGGTCTAGCTACTGAATTTTCCTATTGACTATTCTTAGAAAACTGGACATTGAACCCTCACCACTAGAAATTCCAAACTCTTCTCTACTCAACTTGAAGTTCCACATGTTGATCCTANGAGGTCGGTTCTTACACTCTGACTCTCTCTCTCTCTTTTTGAATTGATTTCTGAATTTCAATTCCCACCTCGGGGTCAGCACTTACATTCTGACTCCCATCCTTTGGAAATCTTTGAAATTTCATAACTTAAAGTCCACTCTCCAATCCTCAGCGAGAGTCCCTACTTCTCGACTTGAGTAAGCACACACCTGCTAATTCCCCAGCTGAAACAAATCACACACACACAACTCTACACATACTTCCGGGTCTATTGACTTAGAAGTTTGTATTGGTTTTTTATGATCTCTTCGGTCAAGGCCAATACGCGCGGTGTGCTTTCCCAGTACACCACACCTATTGGGGGTCCATTTGTTGACCTCATTTTTGGTNGTTAAGGTTAACCCTGGGTGTTAGCCTAGAGCTAAGGCACTCACTACACTCACTACACTCACACACACCCACATTCACTCACAACCCTGAACTCAAATTTCTGGCCTAGATCCCTTGACCTTTTGGGATACTCATGTAGATGGTCCCCTAAACTTACTAGCCCTAAGGCTATGGTTTGGCTAAGACAATTATGTAGATGACCCAAAATGGGGTTTCCATTGGTCCATGGCTTGTTAGTGATGATTGGTACCTCAACTCTACCAAAATACCNAAGGATTAGTTTTTCCTCTTTAACAGCCCAAGGTCTAGCCATAGGACTTTTCCTGTTGACTATTCCTAGAAAACTAGACATGGAACCCTCAGCCTAGGGTCTAGCCCATGGGACTTTTCATGTTGATTATTCCTAGAAAACTAGACTTTGAACCCTCACCATTAGAAGTTCTACCCTCTTCTTTACTCAACTTGGAGTTCCACATTTTGGTTCTAACCTCTAGCACTTAGTAGGTGGGGTCACTATGGGGGAACTCAAGATGAGCCACCCTTAGGGACCTCTAAATACTTAGTAGGTGAGGTCACTGTGGGGGAAACTCAAGATGAGTTACCCTTAGGATTGTTGGACATTAGGGTTGACCTTGGGTGTTGGTCCGCAGGTAAGGCACTCACTACACTTACCTGCACCCACAATCACTCACAAACCTGAACTCAAATTTCTAGCATGGATCCCTTGATCTTTAAGGATACTCTTGTAGATGGTCTCATAAACCTACTAGCCCTAAGGCTATGGTTTAGCTAAAACCACTATGTAGAGGACCCAAAATGGGGTTTCCTTTGGTCCATGGCTTATTGGTGATGTTTGGTACCTCAAATCTACCAAAATACCCATCTTTGCCTTTTACCCCTAAAACACCCCCAAATTACCAAAATACCCCTCTTAGACCCAAAATTCCAAAAATTCTAAAAATTTCTATAAAATCCCAATAAATCTTAAATATTTGTAATTTTATTTCTCTCAACTACCACATGACCCAATTTGGCCAATTTGACCATCTTTAACAATAACCCCCAAATTTTCTTTTAAGGGCCCAAATTCCCCAAATTCAATTCAAATGTCCATCAATTTGACCTCAATGTCAATCTTAAAATCAAATTCACTTTTGATATGACCAAAATAAACCAAATCCAAGCCCAATTGGTCCATGATTTGAGCCCAATTTTGATTTGGGTCAAAACCCCAATTTTGACCATATGAAATCTCACCAAATTGAACCCATAGCCTAGTCAATTGGCCTCAATTAATGTTGAAAAATCTTCATCTGACCAAATTGAACCCATAGCCTAGTCAATTGGCCTCAATTAATGTTGCAAAATCTTTACCTCACTAAGTTGGACCCATAGCCTAGTCAATTGGCCTCAATTAATGTTCAAAAATCTTGATAACATTCCTATACATAAAAATCAACCATCAATTTACCTTGGTGAAACCTCATACCAATTTGATTTTGGCCTAAATCCAAAATTCCCAAATTTAGCCCCAAATTGGCTAAGCCCCTAAATTTCACCCAATTGATATCCTTAACCTCCAAATTGACATCCAATTCATGTTAAAAACTCTTAATGAGGTCCCTATTGACCATTTAAGACAATCAATTTGGACTTTGCCAAAGGCTAACCCAAGCTTGACCCAAGCCTAGCCCAACATGACCTAATTGATTAAAGTTCAAAATTCCCTCAAATTGACCCTTCAATTGAGCTCAAAGCCACTTCCATTCTTCACTAAAGTTGTTCCTTATGATCATATACACCAAATGAAATATTTATTTGAGCTAATTGGCATGGCTAGCCTAGCCCAAAGCCAAGTTTTGGTCATTTGCACCCACTTGGACCATGCACTAAATGTGACCTAACCACCATAAAGTCACAAAATTAACTCCACCCCAGCAATTAGTTAGACTTAGTGACAAGTACAAACACCATGAAACCACCTAAATAAATCCATGGACCAAAGGTTCCCCAAATTAAGTGATATTGTTCCCAAAAATGCACATACTTAAGATATCTTTGCCAAATCAAAGCACATTTGCATTAAATTTTTGTGATGGATTCCTCTGTCTGAGCTCCTAGCCACCTCCCCATAGCCGGTCGGCCGGCCTAATGGCTGGAAAAGCTCAACACTGACAGCCACCCCCATGGCACCTCACCCAAATCAAACCTTAGAGGCAAGCTCATCCAAATCAAATTGAAGAGCTCCTGTGCCCTCCACCTAAGCATGACAATGCACCCAAACTTGTGCCCTGAGAGCCACCCCCATGGACATTTTTATAAAAACTCTCCTCCCACGGCCATGGGAGGTGTGCTAAAATTTTCTTAGAGAGGCCTCTCCAATCTTCACACAGAGCTTCTCTACAATCCCCTCAGTGCATTCCAGCCATTTTCCCTTATCAATTCCCATTGCCGAGCTCAATTTTGAGCTTGAAACCTTGTCGAAAACCAGGGCAGAACCCAACACACCTCCATAGTCCACCAAATTCAAATTAACTTCTCCCACACTGGCACAACAGTGAAAGAAGCCAAAAACCCATAAAATCCCCCTCCCACAAAGCCTCTACCATAGCTCTAGACCAACAGCCAAATCCGGCCGTGATTGAATTCCTACTTAGGCCTTACAGTAAGACCAGGGACTCAATCCCTAGCCTCCAAGACCCAACAAATGTGTCGAACCGCTCTAATAGAAGCTTCACTTCTCAGAGCAAAGGTATAAAACCTCACCTCATCTCAAGCCTATTTTGATTCTCTATTTAATTTGGCTTAATTTAATTGCATGATTACCGTATGGATATGTTTGTCTTACTTAGACGAGTCCATAGGATCAAACTCGAGGTGATTTGGTTGAGTCTAGGCTGAGATCTTAGGTTTTTAGTGTGGACGGTCCCGAGATCATTCTATCGGGGATGATGAAGGGGAGCCGTTAGATCGAGCGTGTATCAAACGGATGGAGGAGATCGAGCTGGACAGCGCTTCGAGAAATAAACCGAGGGCCGAGTCAGCAGCCACGTGGACGGCGACGTCCAACCAGAGTGCGCCATGCATGCCTTCGAAGCTACCTAGGATCTAGTCAGCACGCGCGGTTTAAATAGATAAACAAGGCTTTTTCTTATTTATTTAAATACCCTTAGCTTAGAAAATTCATTACTTTGTGTAGAAAAATCACAAAAATAAAACAAAAATATCCTCTTGCTCAGTGAACAGAGGAGAACAACGTGAAATAAATTTAAAGACCATTTGATGCATATTTTATTTTTAATTAATTAAAAACTGTTTTGAATCATTTGATTCTCCATGCATATTGACACATCATCTTGGCTGGAAATTTTGGCATGTTGTAGCCTCTGTCAAGGGAAATATTATTTTATTTTTCCAAAGTCAGAGGAGGTTCCTATACAGAGATCCATATTTTTCAAGTTATTTTACATTATTTCTTTAAAATGATCATGGAAATTAGCATATTGATTAGAAAATCCTATGAAAATTTTGGAAAGTTCACCATAACTAGAAAAGCCTTTGGAAATAATTTTATGGGTCAATTCATTTAAAATACTCTTAAATTTTACAAATCACTAAAATTAATAAACATGGAAAATATAAACATTTAAAAGACTTGATTTTTTATCTCTACTATGATTTATGATCCAGAGAACTCATCATAAGAAGTTCAAAATATTTTGAGTTCATTTGATACTTAAATTGATTTTCAAAGATAAATACCACTTTTGACATTTAAATAATTTTTTAAAAAAACAAAATAAAACTTAAAAAATTATGACACTTAGTTTTTTGAGTTCTCTGTGATCAGGGATATTTTATAAAAGTAAAATTATATTTTAAAAAAAACATTATTTTTAGCCTATTTTAAATATTTAAATAAGTAAAAATTCTTAAAAATCATAAAAATAATAAAACTCATGAAAATGTTCTAAATTTCCTCCTAATCACTTAGGAACAATTAGAATATTTTTCCTGACTTTCTAAATAAAAATATTGAATTCCAAAGCTTAAAAAATAAATTTTAAAGGCTAAAAATTGAGTTTTCACTAAAATAATTCCAATAAATACAAGAAAAATCAAAAAATTATAAAATTTTCTCCTCTGAGTCCTCTGACCATAGAGAAATTTTGCAAAAATACAAAATTTAATTTTCATCATTTAAAATATTTTATTTTTATTAAATAACCCAAAACTTAAACTAATTCTAATAAATCATAAAGAATTCACAAAATTATGAAATTTGATTCAATGGCTTCCATAGTTTAAGTCTACCTCCAGTAAAAATTTCAATGGATTATAATTTATCTTGGTCAAGTTAGGAAGTTTCTTTAAAAAATCTTACTTTTACATAAAAATAATTATATAAAATAAATTAAATTCTGAAAAATCACATTTTCTCCTCTGATGTCTCAATTGACCCATGAATGAGGTAGGATAAAAATTTCAAAGTCATTTGAATTGAATTTGACAAATTATGAGGTGTTAGATCCCTAGGTGCAAATGTGTAATTTTGGAAATTTAGCCTTAATTAACATTTAGGCTTAAGTCAAGGAGGGGAAAAGAGGGTAACCTCGATCTAAATCAATTCATTTGATGTTTAAAACATAAGGGTTTATTTGGTAGAAACCAATTTTACTTTCCTCATTAAAAAGATAAGTTAATAAATTTCTAAATCAATAAAAAAGTTGGAAGTTTATTAAAATTAAATGATCCTGGACTTAGGGGTATGACTTTTGAAGTTAACAATTAATCAATTTAGTATCTCTATTTTGATTTTCAAATAAAATTTAAATCATGAATCATGACCACTTAAGGTTTAACCCTTTTCAATACTAATTAAGACACTCACCTAGGCCTTAAGGGCATAGTGATGACTTACACTAAATCAAAATTGACAAAATGAGGATTAGAGAAATAAACATAATTAAATCAAACATCCTTGAAACACCACTAAGCCCAAACTAAATGATGATTAGAGAAATAAACATAATTATATCAAACATCCTTGAAACACCACTAAGCCCAATTAAGATTAAAAATTTGGCTAAGTGTTAAAATTACACTAATTTCCCCTTCAAGGGAGTTCACTCACATAATTTTCAAATTAAATGATAAATGATAATTACCCCTTTCTTAGGGATAATTGAGACATCGATGTTCACTTTAGCATTAAGGGTATTTATAGGATGAATTATTAAGCAACATAATAAGTTTAAAAAGAACTCGAGATTTTCCACCAGCCAGCGAGAGAGTATCATGGTCCAGCTTCTCTCTCTAGATCTGTTGGATACCTCGGAGATCTACCAAACTTAATATATCTTGCTTGATAAAGTCATCCTTAATTAAACTTCTAAGGACCCGCCAAGATATGACATAAGGTTAGGAAAATTATCGGAACTCTACTTTTTTTGCTCTTCATAAATGCTCTCACATGCATTTTTACGTTTCAGGTTGTGGAACGAGAAGACTCGCCAGGTACGCTTTTACATTTTATAGTACCGTCTTTCTTCTGCCTTTTCCTTACATGTTTCATGCTTCCCTATATAAACTTTTATGTTAACCATAACCATAACCCAAAACCAAAACTAAAATCAACCAAGATAAAACTCACCATCACAATATTAAAATATAAAACAACACAAAATTGAATCATAAACATCATACAAAACTCCAACTTCAACTAAATTAAAATGTCTCTATCGGATGATCGAGAATTCCTCGGAGGAGGTAACCTACGATTGCTAACAAGGCTTCCCACAGTTTAAATGAAATTATGGAACTCATTAAGTTGAGTTTAGTAATTTCATTTGGACTAAGTGAATCTAATAGAAAATAATGGTGCCGGAACGAGGGAATCGTAGGATTCTAACCGGTGTCGCTCTAATCAACTTTAATATACACTCATAAAATTTAAAGAACTTCAACCATAGGGCCACTATAACTTGACACACCAGAAAACTTAAACTCGTTGCTGCAGGAGCTTGGGACTAGCATGGTGGGCAGTACGGCCATCTTCAACAGCAAAAGCTATCTTCCCCAGCTAAACCAATCTTTCTTCATTAGACATTAACAACAAATACATAAGACTTCGAGGTTGCTTGCTTAAGCAACATAAATCCTTAGCTTATCTTTAGGCCTTTGTATAACCCTGTTATACAATATAAGCCCTAACTTGTCTTAAGATTCAGAGGTTGTCATTTGTTAGGACCTAAATCCTCACATCTTCCAGGCTATTTGTGTGATTGTTTCACATGAATGTAAGCCATAATAAGTAAAATTGACAGGATGAAACATCTAAATATTTCTCCTCAAAATTAAAGCCAAACATTAGGATAGCTTAGGAAGTCATCGAGGTTCTCCTCTGGATCCATGACATCTCGTAGTTCTTCCTCCTTTGGATTCTCCAATAAAATATTCCAAATTTGAACCAATCCCCTTTCACACCTCCACATCTGATTTCATTGAAAAGTCCTACCCTTTGAAACTCCTTGAAGATAATATTTTATTGATCTTTATCGAAAGTCTTCTAAGATGACTTTGGTCATTTAAGATGTAATTCACTATAGGAGCTTGCCCTTATAGGAAGCATGTCCGAACCTTGCTTAATATAAAACATATTTAATCCTTTATATTAAATAGGGGAACTTGTAGGCAAATAAAAAGGTTTTGCAGACCAAACGGACGTCATACTTTCCTTAGTTTATTTGATCGAGCCTCATCCTAGTCTTGTGTTTATCCTTCGGGATAGATACAGGATTTGAGGTACAGTGCTCTTTCATTTTACAATGGTTTCGCAGACCAGACGGACGTCATACTTTCCTTAGTTTATTTGATCGAGCCTCATCCTCATACCAAACGGACGTCATACTTTCCTTAGTTTATTTGATCGAGCCTCATCCTCAAGTCTTGCAGACCAAACAGACATCATACTTTCCTTAGTTTATTTGATCGAGCCTCATCCTCAAGTCTTGTGCTTTGGGATAGATATAGGATTTGAGGTACAGTGCTCTTTCATTTTAAACTATGAAAACTATGGGACCGGACGTCATACTTTCCTTAGTTTATTTGATCGAGCCTCATCCTCAAGTCTTGTGTTTATCCGATGTCATACTTTCCTTAGTTTATTTGATCGAGTCTCATCCTCAAGTCTTGTGTTTATCCTTTAGGATAGATACAGGATTTGAGGTACAGTGCTTTTTCATTTTAAACTATGAAAAATATGGGGTCTAACGGACCTCATACTTTTCTTAGTTTATTTGATCGAGCCTCATCCTCAAGTCTTGTGTTTATCCTTCGGGGGATACAAGATTTGAGGTACAGTGCGCTTTCATTTTAAACTATGAAAAATATGGGATCAGTTTAATTTCATACTTCAACGTCCTTCCGAAGAGAGAGACAGGATTTCGATTCCGCCGGCCGACAACTTCTTACGGGCAACTCCCCACAAACAAACCCCCAAAATAACACCGACAGCTTCTGACAACTCCGCTATAGATGTGCTTTTCTCTCAATTCAAATCAAGAAATATTATTTTCAAACATCGGTAATGTGTCCATGTCCCTCATGGACCAAATTACTCTTCTTCCGTTGACATACTTTACCCATTTCTGTCTTGGGAAAGTACAGCCAACTCCTTGGACTTCAGAACTAACTCTTCAACCATCTTTGAACAGAGGGGTTCAAAAGGCCATTAAGGACTCTTTAAATTTTTATATGGGGTTGAATCCCCAATAGGTGTTTCGGTGGACTAATTCCACTTAGGCACTTTCTGCCACTAATTGGGTCCCGCATTGGGTCCTAAAATTTCTTCACATCTTCCTTCCAAATTTGATTTTCTATTATGCAAATTAAACCAAATCGTGCTGTGCTACACGCACTTTGAAATTTTCTTATATTAATTATATTTTACACCTTTTTAAACAAATATGTTAAAAAATACGCATAAATTAAGACCCGCCAGGTCTACAGATCAACCTCTATTTTTAGTGCTTGCACTAAAGATTACGAGGTTTTTGACCATATAGCTAACCCTAAAACTTTCTGTTTTGAAGCCCGCTGCAATGGCCTACCCAACCCTGACCTTTTTCTACAATCTGCCAACGGACTGCTGCGCCCGTAACGTCGCTCCTACCATCAAATTCCGAGCTGGATTTGAAGATCTCGAGGTCATCCATGGGAAAGCCCGATTTGTGGTAATGAAGATTGTTGCTTCAGAAATGCAAGAACCGTCTGCAGAATTCAGTTTGAATGGCCTTCAGAACTTCCCTGCCTGCAAGAAGGCTAAAGCTACTACCGTCGCGACACCCGTCAAACCTGCTATCCTCATTACTGCTAAAGGGAAAGAAGTGATGGTCGTGGAAGACCCGACTGAGGGATTGACTTTCCCACCACCCGTGTTTGAAATTGGGTCAAGCTCAAGGACTGTACCACTAACCCAAACTCAGAGGAGGAACCGCAATAAAAGAGTTTGGAGGGCCATCAAAGCTCAGACTCCTGAGAACAGACAAGTTGAGAAGGAGCCTCATCGAATTGAAGAGGTGTTACCATAAATTTATCCACTTCTACGAGAGAGTAGATTCCATTCTCTAACAGATACGGATGGACATGAGAGTATCCAGAAGATTGCTACAGCATTACCATCACTCCGTGGACACGGCAAGGAGGGAAAGAAATTCATTCTCATCACCCGAGTTAGTGCAGTCTTGAGAAGGCTTGCTACTAAAGAAGGATGTTCTATTAGTGAGTTACTTAAATGAGTGGGACATGTGATTTCCCCTCGTATGAAAGAAGAAATTTGAAAGGATGTTAAGTCCGTTAGAAAGTCTCACAAGTCGACTGAAAAGTCACTTACCCATATTCCCGTCTAGTTCTGTTTAGGAAACCAAATTGATACTACTATAGTCGCCACCGATCATACCACCACAAGGACCACAGGTGGCCAACCGATTAAGTTGAGACTGGGTCCGAGGAGCATACATGTCATTCCTGCAATCCCGGAAAGAAAGACAAGACGATTACCTAACACTGTAGCCGGTCTACACCACGAGGAGCATACCTTCCCTCGATCTACCAATGTCTCTACTAAGACGTCCTATTCTGAGACATCATCATCAAAGAAGAAGAGGGTATGGGTACCCAAGGTCGCTTCATCAATACAGTTCAGTGAGCCTGCAAGACACGAAGTAAAACCAGTGCCTGAAATATCTGACATCATCGCGACAATAGCCAACGAGATGGAGGAACAAGTAGAGGATGTCCATCAGGGTCCTCCAGATCTTAAAGCGATCAAGGAATCGACAATTGAGGAAAAAGTTGAGGAACTCAGGATTGAGATTTCTGAGTTAGCTCGAGAGCACGGAGTTTCCGTCAATAGTGATAATGAAGATTTTGATTACAGTGATTACTTGAAGGAGGATTTCATGGATGTCCATGCAATTGAAACCAGAGCTACCACATCTGCGTGCGAGGCTCAACCCCACACCGAAGAGAATGTCGTAGATGAGTTGCGTAGGGTTATCCTTCTAAGGGATGAACAGGTCAGTCTACTGGAGAAATGAATAGAAGAGATGACTACAGCTATGACCGCCATGGCCACCATTCAGGGGAAATCACAAGCACCAAGATTGGCTTCTCCAGAGCTTAATCAGCCAGAAATCATACACATCACAAATGAAAGAAGGGAGGCTACTTCAACAGACAAATATGAACAACCAAAGAAAGATTCTCCGTCAGGTGCCATGCCTATCGACACTATTTTTGGTGTAGAGTTTGCCCGTAAGAAGCTATCGGTCATAGGAATTGAAATCCCGTTGCCCGCTTCGGGAGGACGTTTTAAAAAAATTTAGATTTAAAAAAGATGAAGTCAAACTGACCCCATAATTTTCATAGTTTAGATGAAAGAGCGCTTTTACCTCAAATCTTGTATCTATCCCAAAGGATGAACACAAGAGTTGAGGGCGAGGCTCGATCAAATAAACTAAAGAAAGTTATGACATACGTTTGGTCTGCGAAACCAATGTATTGGCCGACAAGTTCCCCTATTTAATATAAGGAATTAAATAGGGTTTATATTATGCTGGGTTCGGGAAAAGCTTCCTATAAGGGCAAGCCCCTATAGTTAATTACATCTTAGATAACTGAAATTACCTATGAATACTCTCGATAAAAATCAAGAAAAATTACCTTCAAGGAGTTCAAATGGTAAGGACATTTTAAAGATATCGGACTAAGAAATGTGAAGGAGTATTGGTTCAAATTTGGAACACTTTGATTTAGAGTCCAAAAGAGGAAACACTAAAGGATGTCACGGATCCGAAGGAGAACTTCGGTGACTTCCCAAGCTATCCTATTATTTGGCTTCAATTTAGGAGAAATCATTTAGATGTTTCATCCTGTAATTTTTTTTATTTATTAGGATTTACATTTGTGTGAAGCAATCAACACAAATAACCTTGAAGATGTGAGGATTTAAGTCGTAACAAACGACTACCTCAGAATTTTAAGACGAGTTAGGGCTTAGATTGTACAACAGGATTGTACAAATGCCTAAAAGAAATGTTTGAGGATTTATGTTGCACTAGGCAAACAACCTCAAATTCCTATGACTTTGTTGTTTTAAAGCTAAGGAAGGGTATGTTGTTGTAGATCCTCTTGCTGTTGAAGATGACCGGGCTGCGCACCATGTAAGTTCCAAGCTCCTCGTTGTAGCAGAGTTCAAGTTTTCTAAGTCATTTGGTTATAATGTCAAATCAAGAGACCCTATGGTTAAAGTTCTTTAAATTTTATTGTGGGCATATTAAAGTTGATTAAAGCGACACCGGTCAAGATCCCACGGTTCCGTCGTCCCGG
>JXCR01119186.1:125579-190105 GCA_002079205.1 Phalaenopsis hybrid cultivar
AAGATCATTGTTTAACATGCAAATTTGCAGGTATAAAAGTATAGTATGAAAGTACAAGAAGGACAACGCTAAAAANGACAAGGGATTTTCACCCAATTCAAGCCCAAAGGCCAAATCAGCCCAGCTGCTCATTGGAGCTTCTCTGCCCTCTACATAAGCAACCAAATGCACCCCTCAATTGGCCCTGACAGCCAGCCTAGGCCATTTTATTTAAACTTCCCCTNCTCACTCACCCATGGGAGATAATCATCGTTATTCACCCCCTGACTTCCCTGAGCCAAAAGATGACCAATGTCTGGCCTGTCAGCCACCTTGGTGGCTAGAAAATGGCCAAAACCATTGCCAAGCTAAGGTATTTTCACCCAGTTCAAACCCAAAGGCCAGATCAGCCTAGCTGCTCATCGGAGCTTCTCTGCCCTCCACATTAGCAACCAAATGCACCCCTCAAATGGCCCTGGCAGCCAGCCTAGGCCATTTTATTTAAACTCCCCCTCCATGGCAAAAGAGAGAGAGCTTGAAATNAAAAAGAGGGAGAGCTTGAGATTCTTTAGGGAGACTCTGTAGAACTTCTTCAAGAGCTTCCTGGAGACCTCTTGAGCTTAACTAAACCTTCCTTAGCCACTCAAATCCATTTCTACAGTTGAGTTTTGGAGCTCAATTTCTAGGCCGAAACAGGACATCCTCCAAACCTCCACCAAATTAAAATTAATTGTACCCACACCATCCCAACATCAGGAGAAGAAGATCCCCCATAAAAGCCCCATCAGTCGACCACCCTAAGGTGGACTTCGACCAAACCCCCAAATCGGCCTTGATCGAATTTGGGTCTAGGCATTTCNTACGACATCCTCCAAACCTCCACCAAATTAAAATTAATTGCACCCACACCATCACAACATCAGGAGAAGATGATCCCCCATAAAAGCCCCATCAGCCGACCACCCTAAGGTGGACTTCGACCAAACCTCCAAATCGGCCTTGATCGAATTTTGGTCTAGGCATTTCACCACGAACAGAGGCTCCATCCCTAGGTTTCTGGCACCCACATAAAGCTTCTACAAGCATCCAATCAAAACTACCCCTCTTGTACCACGGTATTCAAAGTTAACCCTAAATCGAGCTTCTTTTAATTATTCATGAATATAAAGTCAATTTAAGGGTTTATCAACCATATGGATGTGTTTTACCAGTTAATACGAGAATTTTAAAAAAAATTCACTCAATTTCGTTAAGAATCGAGTGAGATATTAGCATTTTAAAATGGACAGTTTTCGGGTCCAGTTCATTTGGGACGATGACCTGTCACCGTCAGATCAAGCGGTATTGATCGGGTGGTCCTGATCGCGTCGGACAGACCACGGTCCGACATGTGCGGGAATGACTTGACTGGCTCCGCCAATCACACAGCGACACGTGGCCTGTTCGACCCGTACGAGGTTGACATGGATAAGTAGGAAAATAGGGGNCGTGCATCTTTTAAGTATTCATGAATATAAAGTCAATTTAAGGGTTTATTAACCGTAAGAATGTGTTCTACTAGTCAATACGAGCATTTTTAAAAAAATTCGCTCAATTTAATTAAGAATCCAATGAGATATTAGCGTTTTAAAATGGACAGTTTTCAGGACTTGTTCATTTGGAACGATGACCTGTGACCGTCAGCTCGAGCGTGTATTGATCGGGTGGTCCTGATCGCGTCGGACAGACCGCAGTCCGACATGGACGGGAATGACCTGGCTGGCCGCGCCAATCACGCAGCGACACGTGGCATGTTCGACCCGTACGAGGTTGACATGGATAAGTAGGAAAATAGGGGCATTTTCTTATTTATTTAATCCCCAAAACATCAAAAATACTTAACTTTGTGTAGAAAAATCACAAAAATAAAATAAAAATACCCTCTTGCTTAGTGAATAAAGGAGAACAAATTGGAATAATTTTCAAGTCCATTTGATGCATAACATATTTTTAATTAATTAAAAACTATTTGGAATCATTTGATTCTCCATGCATATTGACACATCACCTTGGCTTGAAATTTTGACATGTTGTAGCCTCTGTCAGGGGAAGTATTCTCTGATTTTTCTAAAGTTAGAGGAGCTTCCTATAGAGAGACCTACATTTTTCAAGTTATTTCACATTATTTCTTTAAAATAATCATGAAAATTAGCATATTGGTTATAAAATCCCATGAAAATTTGGGAAGGTCCATCATGACCAGAGAAGCCTTTGAAAATAATTTCATGGGCCAAGTCATTTAATTTGCACTTAAATTTTACAAACACTAAATTACTAAAATAATTAATTTTGGAAAATAAAAACATTTAAATGACATGATTTTTGATCTCCACTGTGATTTATGATCTAGAGAACTCATCATAAAAGTTTCAAAATATTTTGAGTTCATTTGATAACTTAAAATGATTTTTAAAGATAAATACCACTCTTAACATTTAAATAATTTTTAAAAATCAAAATATAACTCAAAAAATTATGAAACTTAGCTTTTTGGGTTCTTTGTGATCAGGGGTAGTTTTTAAAAATAAAATGATATTTAAAATAAAAACTTGATTTTTAGCCTATTCTAAATATTTAAATAATTTAAAATTCATAAAAATCACAAAAATAATAAAACTCATGGAAATGTTCTAAATTGCTTCCTATATTCATAAAAATCATAAAAATAATAAAACACATGGAAATATTTTAAATTGTTTCCTAATCACCTAGGAACAATTATAATATTTTTTTTATTTTCTAAATAAAGATATTGAATTTCAAAGCTTAAAAATAATTTTTAAAAGGCTAAAAATGTCACTAAAATAATTTCAATAAATCAAAGAAAAATATGAAAAATATAAAATTTGCTCCTTTGATTGCTCCTAAGAGTTCTTTGACCTTAGAGAGATTTTTCAAAAATACAAAACTTAATTTTAGTCACTTAAAATATTTTACTTTTATTAAATAACCGAGAAATTAAAATAATTCTAATAAATCACAGAGAATTTAAAAAAATTGTGAAATTTTATCCAAAGGCTCCTCTAGTCTAGGTCTACATCCAGTAAAAATTTTAAGGGATTATAATTTACCTTGGTCAACTTAGGAATTTTCTTTGAAAAATCCTATTTTTGCATTAAAATAATTATATAAATTAAATTAAAATCTCTGAAAAATCACATTTTCTCCTCTAATGTCTTAATTGACCCATGAATAAGGTAGGATAAAAACTTCAAAGTCATTTGAATTAAATTTTACAAATTATGAAGTATTAGAGCCTTAGGGGCAAATGTGTAATTTTGGAAATCTTGCCTTAATTAACATTTTGGCTTAATTCAAGGAGGGAAAATGGGTAACTTCTAATCTTAATCAATTTATCTGATGTTTGAAACACAAAGGGGTTAATTGGTAGAAACCAATCTCACTTTCTCAATTAAGATTAATTAATTTTTAAATTATTAAAATTTGGAAGTTTATTAAAATTAAATGATCCTGGACTTAGGGGTAAATTTTCTAAATTATTAAAATTTGGAAGTTTATTAAAATTAAATGATCCTGGACTTAGGGGTATACTTTTGAAGTTATTAAAATTTGGAAGTTTATTAAAATTAAATGATCTTGGACTTAGGGGTATAACTTTTGAAGTCCAATAATTATGTAATACCCTTATTTTGATTTTCAAATAGAATCCAAATCATGAATCATGACCACTTAGAGCTTAACTTTTTCAAAACTAATTAAGACACTCACCTAGGTCTTAAGGGCTTAGTGGTGACTTAAGCTAAAAAAAAATGACTAAAAGAGGATTAGAGAAATAAACATAACAAAATCAAACATCCTTGAAACATCTAATTAAACAAGGATTAGAGAAATAAACATAATTATATCAAACATCCTTGGAACACCACTAAGCCCAATTACTAAGACACTCACCTAGGTCTTAAGGGCTTAGTGGTGACTTAGGCTAAATCAAAATTGACTAAAATTAGAGAAATAAACATAATTATATCAAACATCCTTGAAACACCACTAAGCCCAATTAGAATTAGAGAAATAAACATAACATAATCAAACATCCTTGAAACACCACTAAGCCGAATTAGGATTACTAGGTCTTAAGAGCTTAGTGGTGACTTAGGCTAAATCAAAATTGACTAAATGAGGATTAAGGAAATAAACATAATTATATCAAACATCCTTGAAACACCATTAAGCCCAATTAGGTTTAAAAATAAATAAACATATAAAAATCAACATCCTTAAAACACCACTAAGCCCAATTAGGTTTAAAAATTTGGCTAAGTGTTCAAATTACACTGACTTGCCTCTTTAAGGGTCACTAAGCCCAATTAGGATTAAAAATTTGGCTAAGTGTTCAAATTACACTAACTTCCCCTTCGCAAGTCCAATTAGGATTAAAATTTGGCTAAGTGTTCAAATTACAATAACTTGCCCCTTTAAGGCGTCCAATTAGGATTAAAAATTTGGCTAAGTGTTCAAATTACACTAACTTGCCCTTTTAAGGGTCCTCATAAACTAAATGATGATTAGAGAAATAAACATAATTATATCAAACATCCTTGAAACACCACTAAGCCCAATTATGAGGATTAGAGAAATAAATATAACTAAATCAAACATCCTTGAAACACCACTAAGCCCAATTAGGTTTAAAAATTTTGCTAAGTGTTCAAATTACACTAACTTGCCTCTTTAAGGGTCTTCACCCACAAGCGAAGTGTTCAAATTACACTAACTTGCCTATTTAAGGGTCTTCACCCACATAATTTTCAAATTAAATGATAAGTGATAATTACCCTATTCTTTTAACTTGCTTCTTCGAGGGTCTTCACCCACATAATTTTCAAATTAAATGATAAATGATAATTACCCTATTCTTAGGGATAAATGAGATATCAATGTTCACTGAATAATAAGGGTATTTTCAGAATGAATCATTAAGCAACATAATAAGTTTAAATGGACTCGAGGCTTTTCACTAGTTGGTGAGAGGGAGGCATGNATGTTCATTGAGCATTAAGGGTACTTACAGGATGAACCATTAAGCAACATAATTAGTTTAAATGGACTCAAGGCTTTTCACCAGTTCGTGAGGGAGAGGTGTGGACCTTTTCCCCCTCTTAACTTGTTGGATACCTCAGAGGCCTATTAAACTTAATATGCTCAGCTCAATGAAATCATCCATAATTAAAATTCTAAGGACCCGCAAAGATATGACACAGGGTTAGGAAAATTACCAAAATTTTATCTTTCCTCCTCTTCATAAGCTGCCTCAACATGCATTTTTAAGTTTCAGGTAGTGGAACGAGAAGACTCGTCAGGTATGCTTTTACAGTTTATAGTACCATCTTTCTTCTCTCTTTTCCTTACATGTTTCATGCTTGAATTTACCTACATAAACTTGCATGTTAACCATAACCATAACCCAAAACCAAAACTAAAATCAACCAAGATAAAATTCACCGCCACAAATTCAAAATATAAAAACAACTCAAAATTTAATACAAACCCACAAAAACAACAATTGCAACTAAATTAAGACGTCTCTCAACCATAACCAGAACCAAAACTAAAATCAACCAAGATAAAATTCACCGCCACAACATTCAAAATATAAAACGAAACCAAAACTAAAATCAACCAAGATAAAATTCACCGCCACAACATTCAAAATATAAAACAACTTAAAATTTAATCACAAACATCAAACAAAACCACAACTTCAACTAAATTAAGACGTCTCTATCGGATGATCGGGAATCCCTCGGATGAGATAACCTACGATTGCTAACGAGCCTTCCTACGGTCTAAATGAAATTATGGAACTCATTAAGTTGAGTTTAGTAAGTTCATTTGGACTAAGTCGGTCTAAATGAAATTATGGAACTCATTAAGTTGAGTTTAGTAAATTCATTTGGACTAAGTGTAACGAGGCTTCCCAAGGTCTAAATGAAATTATGGAACTCATTAAGTTGAGTTTAGTAAATTCATTTGGACTAAGTGAATCGAAAGAAAATAGTGGTGTTGGAACGAGGGAACCGTAGGATCCTAACCGATGTCGCTCTAATCAACTTTAATATGCCCTCATATGCCTGAACGAGGGAACCGTAGGATCCTAACCGGTGTCGCTCTAATCAACTTTAATATGCCCTCATATTTTAAAAGAACTTCAACCATAGGGCCACCTGATTTGATATTAGAACTTGACACACTAGATAACTCAAACTCGTCACGGCAAGAAGCTTGGAGCTAGCACGGTGGGCAGCACAGCCATCTTCAACAGCAAAACCTGTCTTCCCCAACTAAACTAATCTTCCTTCCTTAAACTTAAACAACAAAGCCATAGGACTTCAAGGTTTCTTGCTTATGCAACGTAAATCCTCACCTGCTAAACCAATCTTCCTTCCTTAGATATAAACAACAAAGCCATAGGACTTCAAGGTTGCTTGCTTATGCAACGTAAATCCTCACCTTATTAAAGCCATAAGACTTCGAGGTTGCTTGCTTATGCAACGTAAATCCTCACCTTATCTTTAGGCTTTTGCATAGCCTTGCTATACAATATAATCCCTAACTCGTCATAGGATTCTGAGGTTGTCGTTTGTCACGACCTAAATCCTCACATCTTCTAGGATATTTGTGTGATCTTTTCANAGTAGATATAGAGGAAGATAAAGAGATATTTATCATTTTGGGGAGACCTTTTCTAGCCACAAAAAGATTAATGATAGATGTGCAGAAAGATGAATTAACAATGTGCATTAATGATCAAATTGTTACTTTTAATATTTCAACATTAATGAAATACCCTACAAAAGGTAAAGATGATGAATGTTATAGAATGGATGTTATAAGATATCTGAGTGAATGTCATTTCAAGACTATTTATGAAAAAAAATCTGAGGAAAAAGATTTGGAACACAAGCAAGAAGATGAATTAGATTAATGTGAAAACCTTTTTACAGAAGATTTAAACTAAGTTCAAGAAAGTTTTGATATTTTGGACACGATAGACAAATGTAAATCTCTTTGTCCATTTATTGAAAAACCTCCAAAACTTGAGTTGAAGTTACTTCCTAAACATTTAAAATGTGCCTTTTTAGGAGATTTCTCTACTTTACTAGTTATAATTTCCTCAAAGTTAACGATGGAAGAAAAGAAAGATTGATGAAAACTTTGAGAAATTTTAAGAAAGCCTTTTAATGGACAATTGTTGATATTAAAGGAATCGGTCCTTCAATTTGTATGTATAAAACTCATATGGAAGAAAACTGCAAACCCAAGGCTGATCGTCAAAGGAGATTGAATTGTGTTATGAAAGAAGTTGTTAAGAAAGAAATTTTAAAGTGGTTAGATGCTGGAATTATCTACCTTTTTTAGATAGTGCATGGGTTAGTCAATTCACTGTGTTCCTAAGAAAGGAGGAGTAACTATAACTGTAAATGAACATAATGAATTAAGACCTACTAGACAAGTTACAGGGTGGCGAATATGCATTGACTATAGAAAATTAAATCTTACCACTAGGAAAGATCATTTTCCACTACCCTTTCTAGATCAAATGCTCGATAGACTAGTAGGGCATAAATATTTTTTTTTCTGGTTGGATATACCGGTTATCACCAAATTCAAATATCATCTAAGGATCAACAGAAAAAAATATTTATCAGTCCTTATGGTACTTTTGCTATTAGAAAAATGCCCTTTGGTTTATGTAATGCCCCTGCTACATTTCAAAGATGTATGATGGAAATTTTTTATGATTTAATTGAAAAAAAATTGAAGTCGTAATTGATGACTTTTCAGTGTTTGGAACTTCATTTGACTCATGTTTGGAACATTTATCAAAAGTTCATAAGCGCTGTGAAGAAAAAATTTTAGTCCTTAATTGGGAAAAATGTCAATTTATGATAGCAGGAGGTATTGTATTAGGCCATCAATTATCAGAAAATGGTATGGAAGTAGTTTCTGCTAAAATTCAAGTGATTGCTAATTAACCTTATCCAACAAATGTAAGGGAAATTAGGAGTTTATTAGGACATGCTGGATTCTATAGACAATTGTCGGCACTATTTTTGGAGTGGGGTTTGCCCGTAAGAAGCTGTCGGTCATCGGAATTGAAATCCCGTTGCNGGTATTTTATTGAACGATATGCTAACTGCAGAGTTACAGTAGTAGGGGTTATTTCTCCTAATCCTAATCTTTTGAATATTGATAATGACATCAGGTTAATGCTTGCATCTAAATCACATAAAGCTTTCCCATAAAATCTATCTCCTACTCAAGATGAAATTATAAAGCTACCAAGATCTTTAAGCTTTTCAAAAAGCTTCTTTTGAATTATAGCACTGCACTCCTCAATAAGTGCAACAGTCTCATTATCTTCAAACTTCTTTTTCCTATTGAGAATATCCTTGATAAACTTTACATAGCTCGACATTTGTTCTAAGGCTTTGTCGGTGATATATCAGGTTGGTTTGTGGGGTTGCCCGTAAGAATCTGTCGGTTGCTGGAATCAAAATCCCGTCACCCGCTTGGAAGGACATTGAAGTATGAAATCAAACTAACCCCATATTTTTCATAGTTTAAAATGAAAGAGCATTATACCTCAAATCATGTATCTATCCCAAAGGATAAACACAAGAATTGAGGATGAGGCTCGATCAAATAAATTAAGGAAAGTATGACGTCTGTTTGGTCTGCGAAACCTTTGTATTTGTCGACAAGTTCTCCTATTTAATATAAATGATTAAATAGGGTTTATATTAAGCTGGGTTTGGACATGCTTCCTATAAGGGCAAGCCCTTATAGTTAATTACATCTTAAAGGACCAAAGTCACTTAAGAAGACTCTTGATAAAAATCAAGAAAAATTATCTTCAAGGAATTTCAAAGGGTGGGNAGGAAGTTGTAGGCAAATACAAAGGTTTCGCAGACCAAACGGACGTCATACTTTCCTTAGTTTATTTGATCAAGCCTCNAGGCGATTGGATTTTGATTTCGGTGGCCGACAGCTTCTTATGGGCAACCCCACAAACCAACCCGAAATAATGCTGACATCCACAAAGGAGATTAAACCTAATTATGAAAGAAGTAGTCAAGAAGGAAATTTTGTAATAGTTGAACGCTGGAATTATATATCCTATTTTAGAAGTTCTTGGGTAGTACAATTCATTGTGTTCCTAAGAAAGGAGGAGTGACTGTTGAAATAAAAAAGAATAATGAATTAGTACATATCAGACAAGTTACTGGGTGGTGTATTTGCTTGATTATAGAAAATTAAACACTGCCACAGGAAAGATCACTTCCCTTTACCATTTTTAGACCAAATAGTAGATAGACTTGCTGGGTAGAAATATTTTTGTTTTTTAGATGGATATACTAGTTACCATCAAATTCCTTGTACTCCTGAGGATCAAGAAAAGACAATATTTACTAGTCCTTTTAGAACTTTTGCTTTTCGAAGAATGCCCTTCGNAGCAACCGACAGCTTCTTACGGGCAACCCCACAAACCAACCAGAAATATCGCCGACAGGGACTTAAATAGAATGTCTTATATTACTTGATAATGATACGAATACTTGCATAGAATACAAACATTAAGTACTTAACGTTATTATTCATAAAATATGACATCAAGTTTTTGGCACCATTGTAAAGCGGTGTCAACTTTATAAATTTTACACAACTATATTTTTGTTGGAAGTTTTTGGTGTCATTTCCGGGGAAGGTAGAAATAAATTAAATAGATTTGGTAAATTAAGAAAGTTAGAGACAAAATATAAAATATTAAAAAATTATAAAATAAAAAAATAAAATTTAAGAATATTTTTAAGAAAATTTTCTTTGCTTATTATATTTGTTTATGTGAAATATTGGATATGAAGATTTAGTACCTTACAATTTAGAATTAGAATGTACTATTAGAAAAATTTGAAAACAACAAAAAGAAATTAAACATTTGAACGAAATGACGAATAACTTAGATAATCAAATAAATGAAAATCGACAAAGACCTTTAAAAGATTATGTTAATCCGACAACAGATGAACTTCACTTGACTATTCAAAACTCTGATGTTGCTGCTAATTTATTTGAGTTTAAACATGTTATTATCCAAATGATACAAAATAATCAGTTTGGAGGAACACTTACTGACCATCCTAACTTACATCTTACTAGTTTTCTTGAAATTTGTGCATTTTTTAAATATGAAGGAGTGTCTAATGATGTTGTTAGGCTTAGACTTTTTTCTTTTTCATTAAGGGATAAAGCTAAAGCTTGGTTAAATTCATAGCACTTAGATCTATTAGAATTTGGGGAGAACTATCACAAAAAATTCTTGGCTAAATATTTTCCACCCTCGAAAATCGCTAAGTTTAGAAACGATATTACATCTTTTTTTTAATTGGAAGAAGAATGATATATGAAGCCTGAGAAAGATTTAAGGATCACCTTAGAAAATGTCCACACCATGCTTTACTAGATTAGTTAATAATTCAAACTATTTACAATGGATCAGTAGGATCACTTAGATTTATTATAAATGTTATTGCAGGTGGATCATTAATGTCAAAACCTTTTGATGAAGCATACTCTTTAATCAAAGAAATGACTGCTAACAATTTTCAATGGCCCTCTGAACGGGTAAATACTAAGAGAGTAGCTAGTATTTATGAATCTAATGCAATGTCTATTTTAGCTTCTCAAATTGCTGCTATATCAAAAAAGATAGATCAAATTGGAGTGAACTATTCTCAAATACCACCAATATTAGAGGAAATTTTGCTAGGGCAGATAATTGATACTCAATCATCTTATGAAACTTTGAATGCTATTAATAATCGAAATAATAATTCCTATTCTAACTATTATAACCCTGGATGAAAAAATCACCCTAATATTAGTTAGAATAATTCTAACAATTCAATGAACCCCTCAGGAAATTTAAACAATCAAGGAAATCCTAATTATCGACCTTATTATCCTCCTGGATTTAACTCTAATACTAAACCATAAGTTAAGGAAAAAAAATTGTTGATGGAAGAAGTAATGTTGAATATGGGAAAAAAATAAAAAATCAAGGATTAGAAATATTGAAAATCAATTAGGAAATATTGCTACTGCACATAGTAACAGACCTTCAAAAAATATTTCGATTACTGTGGAAGTTAATCCCAAAGATCAAAATAATGAGCAAATTAAAGCTATTCAATTACAAAGTGGAAAAGAAATTGAAAGAATAATCTAAAGAGAAATTGATTTTAATTAGGAGAAGGAAGAGATGGAAAGTGAGCATAATGAAAATAAACAAACACAAGCCCCTTCAGAAAAACCATTTCCTCTGTTTCCTCAACGACTCAAGCTAATAAATAAAGACAAACAAATTACAAAATTTTTGAAAACCGTTAAAAATTGAACGATAAACATTCCTTTCATTGAGGCTTTAGAACAAATGCCAAGTTATGTGAAATTTATGAAAGAAATACAAAACAAGAAAAGGAAGTTTGCGGATCATGAGACCGTTGCACTTAGTGAAGAGTGTAGTGAAAAGTTAACAGATCCTGATAGTTTTACTATACCTTGTGCAATTGGTGAAAAGTTTTATGGAAAAGCCTATGTGATTTAGGAGTGAGTATCAATCTTATGCCTCTATCAATTTTTAAATGTTTAGATTTAGGAGAGATTTTTCGTACTACTGTAACTCTTCAGTTATCTAATCGATCAATCACTTATCCTAAAGGAGTAAAAGAAAATGTATTAGTAGAAGTTGATAAAGTTATTTTTCTGTAGAGCTTATAATATTAGATATGGAGGAAGATAAAAAGATTCTTATTATTTTGGGAGAACATTTATTGCAACAAGGGGACTTGTGATAGATGTGTAAAAAGGAGAATTAATAGTGAGAGTTAATTATCAAGAAGTAACATTTAATATTGCAAAAGCTATGAAATATCCTACAATAGAAAAAGATAATTAGTGTTTTAGGATGGAAGTTATTATTTATCTAAGTAATGAGCAATTTAAGAAAGAGTTTGAAGTAAAATTAAGGCAAGAAGAATTTAGTGAAAATGAGAATGAAATAAAAGAAAAAATTTAGATTATATTCAGAACAAATTTGAAGCTTTAGATTTGTTAGAAAATGATAATAGAAATCTTATTCCTTTAAGTATTAAACCACCTGAACTTGAACTGAAAGTATTACCTATCCATTTAAAATATGCGTTTTTAAGAGATTCATCTATATTGTTTGTTATCTTCTGAGTTAACTGAAATTCAAGAATAAAAATTAATAGAAATGTTAAAAAGATATAAAAAGGTTTTTGGATGGACTTCAGCAGATATTAAAAGAATCATCCCTTCAATTTATGTGCACAGAATTTTATTAGATGAACAATATAAACCTAAAGCTGATCCTCAAAGGAGATTAAAACCAATAATGAAAGAAGCTCTTAAAAAAGAAATTTTAAAATGGTTAGATGTTGGAATTATATATCCTATTTCAGATAATGCTTGGGTAAGCCCAATTCACTGTGTTCCAAAGAAATGAGGAGTGACCATTGAAGTAAATGAGAAAAATGAATTAATTCCAATAAGACAAGTTACTGGTTGGAAAATTTTTATAGACTATAGAAAATTAAACATGGCTACAAGGAAATATCACTTTCTTTTACCCTTTCAAGACCAAATGTTGGATAGATTGGCTGAAAACAAATATTATTACTTTTTAGATGGATATGTCAGTTATCATCAAATTCCAATTGCTCCTGAGGAAACAAGATAACATTTACAAGCCCTTATGAAATATTTGCTTTTCGTAGAATGCCTTTTGGACTATGCAATGTAGCTGCAACATTTCAAAGATGTATAATGTCAATATTTAGTAATTTGATTGAACATTGAATGAAAGTATTTATGAATGATTTCTCTGTGTTCAGGACTTCATTTGAATTTTGTTTAAATAATTTAAGAAAATTTCTAAAACTATGTGAAAAAATCAACCAATATTAAATTAGGAAAAATGTCAATTTATGGTTGTATGAAGAATTATACTTGGGCATAAAATTTATGAAAATGGCATGGAAGTAGATCCTGCAAAAATTCAAGTTATTAAAAAATTACCACCACTGACTACGATCAGAGGGGTAAGAAGTTTTTTAGGACATGCTGGTTTTTACAGGTGTTACATAATTTTTTTTTCAAAAATAACTAAGCCAGTTTGCCAAGTTTTAGAAAAAGATACAAAATTTGATTTTAAATTAGGAAAATTGTATATAAAATTTTGCAAGCCTAATTTTATTAGCATACTCTTTTTAATGATGTTAATGATTATATTAAAACATGCGATATATGTCAGCGAGTAGGAAATATTTCTAGAAGAAATGAAATGCCTCTAAATTACACGTTGGAATTTGAAATTTTTGATGTGTGGGGATTAGATTTTATGGGACCATTTATGTCTTCATTTAGAAATTTATATATATTGCTTGTTATTGATTATATGTCCAAATGGATTAAAGCTTTTGTTGTACCTAAACGTGATGCTTAGAGTGTTTCTAAATTTTTAAATAAAAAAATATTATTACAAGATATGCAATGTCGAGAGTATTTATTACTGACGGAGGATCCCATGTAGGAATAAGAGAATCAAAAAATTAATAAAAAAAGGATATTATACATAGATTCTCTACTGATTATCATCCTCAGACCAGCGGTCTAGCAGAAATATCAAATTGTGAAATAAAATGAATTTTAGAAAAATCTATAAATCCCTATAAATTGGATTGGTCTGCTAGATTAGATAGTGCATTATGGGCATACAGAACTGCTTATAATACTGTTATTGGAATGTCCCCATATAGAATTATTTTTTTAAAAACACGCCACTTACCGGTAGAATTGGAGCATAAATTATTTTGGGCTATTAAGGAATTTAATTTTAATCTAAAAGATGCTGGTGAGAAAAGAGTATTACAACTCAATGAACTTGAGGAGATTAGAAATGAAGCATGTGATAATGCACAAATCTATAAAGGGAAAATGAAAATATAGCATGATCAGAAGATTATTAAGAAGTTTGAATCTGGACAAAAGTTCTACAAGATTGAGATTATTTTCAGGAAAATTGAAATCCAGATGGTTAGGACCATTTAAAGTGATTAAAGTCTATCATTATGGAACTATTGTTATTAAGGATCCTAAAACTAGAAAGATTTTTAAAGTTAATGGGCATTAATTGAAACATTATTATGAAGAACACATACCACAATTTAAAGAAGTTTTAATGTTAAGCCATCCAGATTAAACAATGGCAAGTTAGACTTACGACATTAAACCAAGCGCTTTGTGGGAGGAAACCCATATATATAAATCTATATATCTATATATTACTATGTTGTTTAATAAGTGTATTTATATATTAGGAAATAATAGTATTTTTGAATCCTACACAATTTTATATAACATAAATTAAGTCAAATATTGGTATTGGAGGAAAATTTGGAGTCGAATTGAACAAAAAAAGTAAAAGATGCAATTTTGGACTTTGGTGCCAGAATGGGAGTCGACGACGCCAGCCTAATGGACCATGTCATCGACAACGCCATCGGGAGCGCCGACGGTATTCCGAGCAGTTTCACGCATGCAGAGTAAATTCAACAGACTTTGGCAGGATTTTGCTCATCAATAACCATCGAGAGGTGTTTTTAAAGGCCTAAAAATTGCCTTGAATGTTCAGAAACTTCCTAATTTTGAATTGCATGGCTTCCAATTCCAGAAATAATTCAAGGTATGGAGTATTCAATAGAAGAAAATTTATCAATTTTGACGCGCAGAGATTATACGACAAAATCATCACGAAGAAGAGAATCATCAAGGAGAGAAGCTTTATCAAACATGGATTAAGTAATCCAAGTTCACATATGGAGAAAATTATTGTGGAAAGGCGTTGGGAAGTTCTGTGCTACACTACTGCTGCAGTTGTTGTACCAGTAGTAAAAAAATTCACCCAAGGAGTCGTCTTCATTTAAGGTAAGGCTACACCATTTACTCCAGCTCAAATTAATGATTTTTATATGATAGAAAACATTCTAATATGTTATTATACAAATTTTATCCCAAAGAGAGATATGATGCAAGATGTATATAATTTTTTGACGGATGAAAATGATAATTAGGAAATCAGTGATGAGGGAGATGTTAGTTTCTCTACTTCGCTACTTAATCCAATATCAAAATAATGAAATTTCTTCATATCTGTAAAATTACTCCCTACCATGAAGATTAGTAGAGTTACAAGATAAAGTGCCATTTTAAACTATTGCATTCAAATGGAAAAACTAATTGATGTGGGGTTGATTATTTTCAAATATGTTATGGGTATTACTATGAATGGGCCAATATATGGACTGAGGCATCCTTCCACAATTTTCTTGCTTTGCAATCAATCTCAAGTTCTATATGAAAGTTGGGAGAAAGTTTTATTACCTTGGGAGCCCATGATTTCTATTGATGGCAATTATATAAGAAATGTAATGAAGTATTATATGTTATTTTGGATCATTTATCACATGTTGATGCCCCCAATAGTTGGAAGTTCAATAGTTTTGGAGAAGAAAATGAAGAAAATAGAAAGAGAACTTTAGAGTATTACGAATGCAATAGGAAATTGTAACTACCTTTTTGATCACCTAGATTGGAGGATGAAAGAGAACTTTGATCACACTGAGACAATTGAAGCATGATTGGTCCAAATGTTCAAGAAAAATGGATGGATCGATGAAGACTCAACTTATCAATTCCTGTACGGACCCTTCTACAATCTGTATGTCCTTTACCAGTCTATGGGAGATACTAGAGGAGGAGAAAGTACTGAAGATGAGGCAGATAAAATGAAGAAGTTGGACTCTGTACTAATTTAAAATACATATATTTTTAATGTAATTGTGTGGATTTGATTTACTTTACTTTGCTTTAGGTCTCTATTGACTTTGATTGTGTATAGTTTTGTGTCAGCATTCTAGTGTTGTGGCTTGATTTCAATGTTGATTTATAATTTAGTTTGCTTTAAGGATGTGAAAGTGTGATTAGAAGAATGTATTTGTAAAAAGTGTATTTTCATTTATAAAAGTTAGTTTGGTGTTGTTTGTAAAAATGGTTGTTTGTGAATTATTTTAAGATGAAAATTAGTGTTCAAAAAGACTAAATAAACTTTGGAGTAAATTGAAAAACAATTAAAATTTGCAAAAATCAAAATATGAGTTTCTGGCCACTGGCACCGACGGCACTGGCATGGGCATTGATAGTGCCCTCAACCTGAATCGACCCAAAAACCATTAAAATTCATAATTTACATAGTGAAAATGCCATTTTTACCCTTTGAGTCACCTTCAACCTCCAATTTTTGCACATAGGGCTTGCTATTTCAAGGATTTGAAGCTATTTTAAGGCAAACGAAGTTCAGATTTCATCTTTTCTAGGTAAGAGATACACTTTGAACTCAAAATTTTTTATTTTCACCAAGGATTTATCTTACATTATTGAGATCCAAAATTTTGAAATTTTCTTTGGAAGATTTTGAGAAAATCCTTTGGTGAATAACTCTTATTTAGTATATTTAAGTTTAAAACGTTCCATAGTGTCATTTTTATAACTTTTGGGAATTTATTTGGATTTTATCAATTTTTCTTTGATTTACCATGACACGTAGAATGAGAAAAGGAAAGAGAAAGGTGGATTTTGATGATCAAAGGTTTGTCAACTACAAGGCCAATATTTACTTCAATAGTCTAATTACAACTAAAAAGGTAATTCCCGATCAAGGATTTAAGAATTCAGGAGGAGAAGTTGAGAGATTAATCAATGCTTGGTAGTGGGAGAATTTTTACTACTTTACTGCCGAGTCTATTATTAGTGTAGTGATGGAGTTCTATGTCAATTTCAAGGAAACTTCAGACAACTATGTGTTTGTTCGAGGGAAAATGGTGGAGTTTACTCCAAGGAAGATTAATGAATTTTATCAATTAGAAGATGTTTATAGGTGCCAGTACAAATCATTTTCTGCTACGAATGAGGCCTTGGATGAGGTTATTTCTTTTCCTACTGATGGAAGAGGAACTTGGAGAGTGAAGAATGGTGCTAAGGTAAAATTTCCTCTATCTATGTTAAATGTAGTATCTAAGGCCTGACACTACTTTATTTCTGGAAGAATGATACCAACAAATCATCATAGTGAAGTTACAAAGGATAGAGTCATCTTGAACTTCTGTATACAACAGGTGATGAGGATAGATGTAGGCTCTATTAATTATACAAACACTCGATTTATTGCTTTGGGAGAGACCACTGGTGGTTTAGCACACCCTGCCCTGATCTTCACACTATGTAAACAGGCAGAAGTTGATTTTAGAGCAGATGAGGAGAAGATTGAACCTCTAAAACCTATTGGGCCTGTCAATATAACGACTTATGAATTTCATGTTGGATGGAGATTTGGAAGTAGGTCCAGGGATATTCCTTCTACTTCAAGTACTTCTAGTACCCCTACTATCCAAGAACTTATGGAGCATATGATGACCCAAAAAGGATATATCTTATGATTGGATAGTAGAATAGAAAATATGGAGGCCAGAAATGCTCACAATGATGATTTGATAACACNACTGTTCTTCATAAACTGCCTTAACATGCATTTTAAGTTTCAGGTGGTGGACGAGAAGACTCGCCGGGTACACTTTTACAGTTTTTAGCGTTGTCTTTCTTGTACTTTCATACTATACTTTTATACGTCCAAATTTGCTTGCTAACAAACTATGTCACCCTGCGTGAAAACTAAAATTATCAGGATAGCCACATAACCATAACCAAAACAAAAACTAAAATCAACCAAGATAAAATTCACCCCCACAACATTCAAAACATTAAACAACTCAAAATTTAATCACAAACATCACGTAAAACATTAAGACGACGGTGATATCTTGATCGGGAATCCCTTGGAGGAGGTAACCTACAGTTGCTAACGAGGCTTCCCATGGTTTGAATGAAATTATTGAACTCATTAAGTTGGGTTTAGCAAGTTTATTTGGACTAAGTGAATCCAATAGAAAATAGTGGTACCGGAACGAGGGAACCGTAGGATCCTAACCGGTGTCGCTCTAATCAACTTTAATATACCCTCATAAAATTTAAAGAGCTTCAACCATAAGGCCACCTGATTTGACATCATAACTCGACACACTAGATAACTCAAACTTATCACGGTAAGGAGCTTGGAGCAAGCATGGTGGGCAGCACGACCATCTTGAACAGCAAAACCTGTCTTCCCCAGCTAATCCAATCTTCCTTCCTTAGACTTAAACAACAAAGCCATAGGACTTTGAGGTTGCTTGCTTATGCAACGTAAATCCTCACCTTATCTCTATGCTTTTGTATAGCCCTGCTACATAATATAAGCCCTAACTCATCTTAGGATTCTGAGGTTATTGTTTGTCACGACCTAAATCTTCACATCTTCCAGGCTATTTGTGTGATTATTTCACACGAATGTAGGCCCTAACTAATAAAATAGGCAGGATGAAACACCTAAATATTTCTCCTCAAAACTGAAGCCAAACATTAGGATAGCTTGGGAAGTCACCGAGGTTCACCTCTAGATCCCTCACATCCCCTAGTTCTTCCTTCTTTGGATTCTACAATAAAATGTTCCAAATTAGAACCAATCCCCTTTCACACCTCTACGTCCGATTTCGTTGAAGAGTCCTACTCTTTGAAATTTTTGAAGATAATATTTCCTGATTTTTATCGAGAGTCTTCTTAGGTGCCTTTGGTCATTTAAGATCTGAAGATAATATTTCTTGATTTTTATCGGAAGTCTTCTTAGGTGGCTTTGGTCATTTAATATGTAATTAACTATAAGGTCTTGCCCTTATAGGAAGCATGTCTGAACCCAGCTTAATATAAACCCTATTTAATCCTTTATATTAAATAGAGGAACTTAATGGTAAATACAAAGGTTTCGCAGACCAAACAGCCGTCATACTTTCCTTAGTTTATTTGATCGAGCCTCATCCTCAAGCCTTGTGTCTATCCTTCGGGATAGATACATGATTTTAGGTACAGTGCTCTTTCATTTTAAACTATGAAAAATATGAGGTCAATTTGATTTCATACTTCAACGTCCTTCCAAAGGGGGCGACGGGATTTCAATTCTGATGATCGACAGCTTTTTAGGGGCAACTCCCCTCCAAACAAAAAATAATGCCAACAGTTCCTAAAGTTCCAAAGGAAAGGATAAAGAGGTTACCCAATACTGTATCTAGTTTGCACCATGGGGAGCATAACTCTCTCGAAAATGCTGATGTTAAGACACCCCGTCTCAAGATATCACCATCGAAGAAAAAGGTGTGGGTACCCAAGGTCGTCGTACTGATATGGTTTAGTGAGCCTCTAAGGCAAGATCAAGGAATGGAGCAAGGGTCCAAAATATCTGACAGTGCCGTAACTATTGTTAGGGAGATGGATGAGCAAGTAGAGGATGTTCGATAGAGTCCTCGAGTTCTTAAAACGAATACAAGAATCAGTAATCAAAGAAAAGGTTGAAAAGCTCAGGATTGAGATTTCCGAGTTAGCTTGAGAACATGGAGTTTCTATTGATGATGAGGATGATAAAGATTTTGACTTTAACAACTACCTTGATGAAGACTCCATGGACATTTATGTTATCAAAACTAGAGCCTCTACATCTGCGTGCGATGATCAACCTCTTGTCAAAGAGAATGCCATAGATGATCTGCATAGGGCTGTCTTCCTAATGGACAAGCAAATCAGCCAAATTGAGAAAAGAATGGAAGAGATGGCCACTACAATGGCTGTTATGGCTACAGCTCAAGGACAATCTCAACTCCAACAGTTAGCTTCTCCAGAAGTGAACCAGCTGGAGATTAGTCATATCATTGATGAAAGGAGGGAAGTTGCCTCAGTAAACAGAGACGATCAACAAAAGAAGGATTCTCCATCGAGTCCTATACTAGAAAAGGAATTCAAACAGATGGTCGAACAAGTTTGGGAGGCCTTAGCCTAGTCTAAGGGTGGTGCATTAATTTTGAAGGGTAGAACCCATTCAGACTAATTTAATGTCGTACCATACCCTAAGGGTTTTGTGTCCTTGAATTTTAAGATATTTGATGGGACCGGAAATCCCAGGCAGCATATAGCTCATTTTTGAGCTAATTGTGGCAACACAGGAAGAAATGAAGCTTTACTCTTCTGACAGTTTGTCAGCAGCCTATCAATGATAGCTTTTGATTGGTATGTTGAACTACTCAATGGAACAGTGAGGACATTTTTCAAATTAGAACAATTGTTCGTGAAAAGATTTGTTAGAACGCAGCATCATGTTTTTGTTAGAGACATCATAATAGAGAAGCAAAATCCTAACATGAACTTAGCGGATTATATCTTAAGGTGGAGAAACCTTAGCATGAAATGTGAACCCCAGTTACAGGAACATCATGCGATTGAGATGTTACTCAAAAGCTTTCATGAGCCGGTAGCTTTCATGCTCAAGGTACTCACAATTAATTCCTTAGAGAAGCTACTCAGTAAAGCCAACAATCTACAAAAGGAAATTAAACATATGGATTCCCAGGTAAAATATAAAAAGGCCAGAGCAGCCCAAATATTTGAGAAGAAGTTTGGGACAGTAACAATGGTCAATACAGGAAAATAGCCAATGAATATACATGCAAAAAATTCTTGTCAGGATTTCTAGTCATCATCGCAGCATGCTCAACAACAGACACAACAATATGGCTAGTCTAGCTAGCAACCGCATCAGAGAGGATCATACAGAACATAAAATAGAAGGAGTCCATCCATGTCAGAATGGAAGAAAACAGTGTATTCCTTCAAAGCTAAAGTAGTACCCAAGTGTATTCCTTCATGTTACCAGATCTAAAGAAACTCGAAGAGGTCCACAAAAGAGATCAACCTAATTATTTCCCATATCTCAGGATGCTTGGACACACTATAAAGGATTGTTTCATCTTCAAGGATTGGCTCGAGAAGAACATTAAAGAAGAGAATATAAAAATCCCGAAAGAATATTGATAAGAACCTGAAAAAGGTTATGTGAATATGATTTTGGCCGAGTCAATCGCTCTGACAGACCCATATATCAAAGGAAGATGGATGGATTACATTTTAGAACAAGTTGTCTAAGAAAATACTAAATTAGATTCAAACTGCTTCAGCACAAGCCTCTGTTCAAAGTTTTCAACCTATTCAACACAGGTTGGAGATTTCACCGATGAAACCACTGCAACCAAAAGACAAATAAAAGAATGACTTTGCGAAGACTGATAGCATGGGGGGTTGCCTCTATTAGATTGGTTGTCTCAGATTTGGGGAAGAAAATCCTCGAACCCCTGACCATGAATGATTATCTTTCTGCCCCTTTGGTATTATGAATATAATGATTATGATTTCTGTTATGTCTTAACTGCTTCCGGTAACATAAGTGATTTTTCTTAATCTAACTTTGATCTTGATTCCCAAACTGATCCTCAAAATGTACTTAAGTTTGATGAGCCCATTACTAAGATTAAAGAAGACATCAACGATTGCAGTTATGATAGCACCGCGAGTGAGGAACAAATCCTCATGTGCCACGGTGCACCACTTGATATTTACTTGAATCTTTTTGATGAAGAAGAAGCAACAAAAAATTTGCCTATAACATTGAAAGAAGAAGAAGAAATTATAGAAGTAAGCTTAATGAGCGGGAAGGTATTACCCCCGAGAACAGCTTCAAGAGATAATGGAAAGCAAATAGTAACTCATTAAGAGCTCCCTCTGCCTCCACCAGTGGAAGAACCAAATAATCAAGTAAAGATTGTAGGGTGGATTATAAAGTGCTAGCTCATCTTAGGAAGTTGCTGGTCAAACTATGCATCTATGACATTCTAATCCTATCAAAGGAGATGAGTGAATCTCTGGTTACATCATTGCTTGATCAAGAGATTTGCTTAGCTCAGTTGGCTGATCTTGATATTTTTATATGTAAGGATTTATGAATTTGACACCAATACTTGAAGATTTTAATCCCTAGCAATGTCACTAAAAACTTGATCCCAAAATTGATACCAAGAAAAGTAAGATTTTATTTATATTTTTAAATAGTAGGGATTCAATGCAAGTATACGTATCATTATCAAGTAATATAGGGATTTCTGACTAAGCCCCAAATATCGATCCCATGGAGATTGAGGTTAATCACGATGGCTTTTAAGAGAAGTTCTAGTTAAGAATAACACGCCCTAGCTTGGAAGGTTGATAAAGATTTGATTTTTGTTATATCCTACAATTATCACTATAATAATACTTCTACTCCTAAACTAAAATACTTAGTGAAATCTAAAAAGTGGGGTTTAATATATTAAAAGTAATCTTCCTCATACGATGAAATTAGTGACATGTGTAAAAGTAAAACAAGTAATGAGAGAGATTATGCAAATAGGAGAAATTATATTCTTTACCCTTATTAGATATTCTATAAGGAAATTTGGTTAATCTAAAGTTTAAATAGTTCTAAAGATGGGCTAGGAAAGGAAGATACTAGCTCTCATTCTGGAGTTCCCCCTTATCCCTCCACCTTGAGGCTAACATCTCGCATCAAAACTTAAAACAATAGATCAAATTAGGGGGCTTTAGCCTGTCACTCTAAAGTCCTCTAATTCTACACCCATTAAAGATTATTTTCCTATTTATTTGCACTCAACTAAATGAACTATATTCTCATCCATACAATCTCATGTGATTCTACCACAGTTGATTGAGATAACACCATCACGGATCTTGCATGTTCTCACAATAGATTTTAACATGAAAGTTGATCAAGTTTACATGTAAATGAAGAACAATGTAAAATCTTCACAATATATTTTCAGTCTACTCAATTATATAGCCTACACATGCTTACTAATTCATTATAAAAGGGAAGAGTAAAAAAAACTACTCACTACCCTTGGGGAAATAACAAGAACTTTCATTGAAGAAGACTTTGAAACCTACAAACAAAGTACTAAATTTAAATCAAAATATATTGAAAATACTTATCTTTGATGTAAATCAAACTCTTCTTGTATGAAAAAGGAAATCTCCTTACAATCCTCTCTAAGATCAAAGTGAAAAGAAAAGAAGAAATTCTCACACTCTCTTTCTCTCTCACCTTGTCGCCCCACTTGGGGCTCACGCCCAAGCCTTCTTCTTCTTTTCCAAGCCTTCTTCTCCTCTTTCAATTAATTTAAGATTCCAAAAGTTATTTTAAAAATATTTCCAAGCCTTTTTTTATAATTTCCCAAGAGATGCTTAAGTGTCTCTTCAAAAATGTCCAGATTCAATGAATCTTCTAAATGGTGCCAAGTGACTCTTCATAACTCCATATAACCACCCAAAATTCATCTAGAAAGCTCTTTTTCTCATTTCCAACAAATACTCCAAGATACACATGAAGCAACACTTCCATAATCATTTAAATCTGATGTATATTCTAAAGATATGTTGAAAACTCTCTCCAGCGCCTAAGCGCCGATTCTAGGGTGATTAAGCGCCCTCCACTCTGTCTGGTGGCACCTAAGCACCAAATTTTGGGTGCTTAAGTGTCAGGCATAGATGCTTAAGTGCCGGGCATAGGCACTTAAGTGCCGAGTTTCGGTCCCCATGGCTCCAGTGTGCCCGGATTAGACCTGATTTGCTCCGGTTTGCTCCATTTTGGTCCATTCTTGTTCGTTTTGCTCCAATCACTCTAAATTATTCAATTTGATGTACCTACAAAAAAAAGCACAAGAAAACATCCCTTTATAGTGCAATATCATTATAAAATAAAGCATAAAAAATAGTACATTTTTAGGCATATCAAAATCCCCTAAACTTAAAGATTACTTGTCCTGAAATAATACTACATTTTTAAAATAATTTATGTAGATTAGAGTTAATGGGTCATACTTTAGAATTGCTAAATTTTTGTTCTAAAAATGTTATATCTCAAATTAGAAGAACTTCTATAGAATCAGATAAGCATAAAGTCTAAAATATTTATCATCAAACTTGGAAATTTGTTTTCTAATCTAGTATAAAAATATACGCAGATTTTCAAACTTTTGATCCTATGAATTTAACTTTATAGACTTAAGAACTCTCTTAAAAATAAGTTTTACCAATATAATTATAAAAATCAAGCTTAGGATTGTTCTAAGTTCATTACTCTAGAAATACTCAAGTGAAACCAATTTTTGATTAGGACCTCTCCTCAAGCTTCTCCTCACTTTCTTTTTTTCTCTTTTTTTTTTGCATATTTTTTTCTTTTTTTTTTAAGATCTTTTTGATCCATTATTTTTTTATCATTTTTTTTTTAATTTGAGGATTACTATAGCTAGAGAAGTCCTTAAATAATTTTGAATTCCACTATTCTCCTCTAAAGCTAAAAATTATTACTTTCCTTCACTTGAAAAGATGTTTTTTTAAAATATTTTTTAAAAGAGGGTTAAATGTTTGAAAATAAAAAATCCCAAGCCTTATTACTACTAAGGATAGTTATTCATTTTAACTCTAGGTTCACCCTTTGACTAAAAATATCAACTAAGTTTTCCTACTCATTTCTATACTTAAAATTCTAACATCCTTAAGGTGACTCCACATAATAATAATCATTCGAAATAAAATACAAATTTATTTGAAGTACTTTTGAAAACAAGTAAGGTTTAAATTTAAAAACATATTTCTTTTCCCCCTAAACTTAAGCTCAAACAAGTGTAACAATGAAGTACAAAAATATGCGGCAGGGAAAGATCATTTTTACAAATTACTACACGTAAGAATGTTGCAGTAGAAAGTAAATACAAATTTATTTGTAGTAGTTTTGAAAAAAGTAAGGTTGAAATTTGAAAACATTTTTCTTTCCCCCCCCCCACCCCCCCAAACTTAAGATCAAATATGTGTAAAAATGAAGTACAAAAATATGCAGCAGGGAAAGATAATTTTTACAATTTACTATACATCCTACAAAAATATCAACAAATAACACGTGGCAGAATGTTGCAGTAGAAAGTAAATTTAACCTAAACATGCTTGACATAACACTATAAAGGAATTTTAAATAGTAGAACAGGTACAAACTGAAGATTAAATAGGAACACATTTTAAACTTCATAAAGGAATTGTTGGATGCTAACAAGTTCAAAGTATTGAGATAAGTTTTATCATCTCCAATGACTCATTCAACTTGACTCGCAAACCTAGACACACAAACTCCAATACATAGACTCACAGATTCATAAATAAACAACAACTGAGGTTAATTCATTCTCCCTTCTAATCACATTTCCCCTCCTTACTTTCAATTTCTAACGGAAGAAACTATACTAATAACGTAAGTGTATTATAAAACCTTATATCATTATAATCCATGGACTAGAATTCCCTCTTGTACTGTCAATTTTAGGGTTACTCTAAGTCTAAGGTATACACAATTTGGTAAATAAAAATAGCGCAATTCATCCAGATGTTGTTCACTAAGTAAGTTCATGACCTTACCCGGTGAAGACAAAGTTAGATAAAGGAAATAATACAGTTGACATGGAGTGGTGTAAGTCTAAACTCTACATTCTTCAAGGTAATAGTCATCTCCTGTTGAGAACTAAGTCATAACAGACTCATCAACCTGCTACTACTAGAAATCATATACAAATCTAGTCATGATGAAGGAATTACCTCACAACATTAATACAATCCACTCTTACACATCAAACACGGATCAAAGTCCAACATCTCACTATTATCCAATCTAACATAACAACAATCACACTAAACAGATAACCATGAGTTAACGTTTATAAAGCGCTTGGTCTAACATCGGTGACTCAATGTATCCAATGTTTACTCTGGTTACCCCAACAACAGAATCTCATTTATTTTATCTATATACCACAAAATATGCCATTCAATGATTTTGAATAACTCTTTATTATGATATCTTTTATTGATTTCATCATTCAATTCAGGCTCTTCTTGTAATTGAGTCGAATCTGAAGATATAAAGACTGGTGGTGTAGATGAATTCCCTAAAGAGGTAGGCCTTAAAATTGTATGGGGTACATTCCTCTTGATTTTGTGAGATTTTTCAATAGATGGAATTAAAATTTTACTATTTTTGGTAATGTCCATCATTTCTCACCTCTCCTGAACATACATACAATCTTCTTTAAACAATGTTTTCAATTCATCGTGAAAGTCCATTTTGATCTCATCTGTTAACTTACTCTCAAATCTTTCTTGGAAATGGTTTTTAATTAGATAATCAATTTCATCAATACGAAAAAAATCAATATATTTCTCTCAGTTGGATACTTTATAGCCTTTAAAACATTAAAAGTGTCTTCATGGTCATTAATATTCATAGTCAACTCTCCTTTTTGAGCATCTATCATAGCATATCCAGTAATAAGAAACGGTCTTCCCAAAATAATTGGATCTTGTTTACCTTCTTCCATATCTGATAAAATAAAGTTCATATGAAATATAAATTTATCCACTGTAACAAGCACATCTTCTATAACCCCTTTTAGATAAATGATAGATTGATCCGTTAACTGAAGGAGTACAGTAGTGGGAGAAATATTGGTTAAACCTAACCTTCTAAATATTGATAGAGGCATAACATTAATGGTCGATCCTAAATCTCATAAAGCTTTTCCACATAATCTTTCTCCAAATACACAAGGAATTATTAAGCTAGAAGGGTCTTTAATTTTCTTAGGAAGCTTTTTCTTAAATACAGTGCTACGCTCCTCACTTAGTGCAGCTGTCTCAAAATCCCAAATTTCCTTTTCTTGTTTAATATCTCCTTCATAAATTTTGTATAACTTAGCATCTATTCCAAAGCTTCAGCGAAAGAAATATTTATTGTTAACTTCTTATGTACTTCAATAAACTTTAAAAATTGTTTATCCAACTTATATTGTCTGAGCCTTTGAGGAAATGGAGGTGGTGGCCTTTCTAAATTTATTTTAGTTGGAGATATTAAATTTTCTAGATCCTTAGAAACATGTTCATTAGGTCTTTTAGTTTCCTATATTTCTCTCACAACATCTTTCTCTTTTCTAACCACACCCTTTATCTCTCTTCCACATCTTAATTGGACAACATCTATTTGTTCATCATTTTTCTCTTTAGGGTTGATCTCATTGTTGCTACGAAGTGCTCCTTGTGGTCTATTGCAAAGTGAATTAACAATTTATCTAAGTTTATTCTCTATGTTTCTAATCATAGCATTTTGACTTTGCAACTAGTTTCCCATTTACAATATCACTTCTTCTATATACATCTTCTTATTATCAAATTGTTGATCATTGTTAGAGTGTGATGGATATGAAAGTCTATAGTTTGTGTTCCCTTGATTATTCCAACTTCCATTAGGATTTGCAAGATTATTTTCCCATTCTTGGTTTCCACCACCAGTAGCATGATGCCAGTTAAAATTAGGATGGTTCTTCCAACCTGGGTTGTAAAAGTTAGAATATGGTTTGTTTATGGTATTTAATGTCTCATATGATAACTTAGAATCAATTATATGTCCTAATAAAGTGTCCTCACTTACTAAAGTAAATTAAGGCTAGTTCATTCCAATTTAGTCTAACTTCCTTGATATTACAACAACCTGAGATGCAATAGTTGCAATCACATCTGTATCATGAAGACTAGCTACCTTTTTAGGATTTACCCTTGCAGAGGGCAATTGAAATTCATTTATAGTCATTTCTTCAATTAACACATATGCTTCATCAAATGATTTTGAAATTAATGATCCACCAGTGGCATCATCAATTATAGACTTAAGGGATCCTACTAATCCATTATAAAAAGATTGAAAGAATAACCAATCGGGTAGAGCATGGTGTGGGCACTTTTGTAGGAGTTCCTTAAATCTTTCCCAGGCTTTGTATACTGATTCCCCTTTATACTAACAAAATGAGATCACATCATTTCTAAGTTTAGTTGTCCTTGAAGGTGGAAAATACTTAGCTAGGAATTTCTGAGTTAACTCCTTCTAATTTTTAGTAGAGCGAGGTGCTAATGAGTATAACCAGATTTTAGCCTTATCTCTCAGTGAGAAAGGAAAAAGCCTTAGTCTAACAGTATCGTCTGACATGCCGTTTTAACGAAATGTAGCACAAAGTTCTAGAAAACTTGATAAGTGTAATTGGGGATCCTCTAAAGGAGTTCCCCCAAACTGGTTGTTATGCACCTATTCAATAATCATTGGATTTAGTTCAAACGAGTTAGCTTCTACGATATGGGTTTGTATACTTGAGAGAATTTCATCTGTTGTAGGATTTCCATAATCTCCCAATGATTTATGATGATTTTCTAAGTTATTATTTTGAATATTTTCAATTTTCATTTCTAATTTTTCAAGTCCTTTTTGTTTTTTTCTTTTTTCTAACTCGAGATCATAAGCACAAGTCCTACAGATCCTTTTGTTTGCATATGCAACACAAAAAATAATACAATAAAAACCAAACAAATAAAACAAAAAATATATTCAACACAACAAAAAATTTTCAAAAACACTTTGTTTTTCACAGAAACATATTTTTCACAATACTTTTTCATAAAAAAACACTTTTCACACAAAAAATAGATTTTAGGACAATACAATTTTCCAAGTCTAAGCCTATTTACTTCAACTAAAATTCTGCTAAAAGTCAAGATTAACCATTGCGATCCCCGACAAAGGCGCCAAAAAATTTGTCCCGATATTTTTTATATGTAAGGATTTATGAAGTTGACACCACTACTTGAATATTTTAATCCCCGGCAATAGCACCAAAAACTTGATCCCAAACTGGATCCCAAGCAAAGTAAGATTTCAATTATATTTTTAGGCATTCTATGCAAGTATAAGTATTGTTATCAAGTAATACAGAGCTTTCTGATTAAGCTCCAAATATCGATCCCACGGAGATCGAGGTAATCACGACGACTTTCAAGAGAAGTTCTAGTCTAGAATAACGCGCCCTAACTTGAAAGTTTGATAAAGGTTTGATTTTGATTATATCCTACAAATATCACTACAATACTACTTTTAATCCTAAACAAAAATACTTAGTAAAAAATCAGAAAGTGGGGTTTAGTATATTAAAAGTACTCTTCCTCATTCAATGAAATTAGTGACATGTGTAAAAATAAAACAAGTAGTGAGAGAGATTGTGACAGATAGAAGCAAATATATTTATTAATATTGCTAGAGATTGTATAAGGAACATTGGTTAATTTAAGACGGGCTAGGTAGGGAAGATACTAGATCTCACTCTAGAGTTCACTATTATCCCTCCACTTGGAGGCAAACATCTCACTTCAAAACCTAAAACAATAAATCAAATTATAGGGATTTAGCTTGTCACTCTAAAGTCCTCTAATTCTACACCCATTAAAGATTATTTTCCTATTTATTTGCACTCAACCATGTATACTACATTCTCATCCATACAATCTCATGTGATTCTACCATAATAGATTGAGACAACACCATCCCGGATCTTACATGTTCTCACAATAGATTTTAACATGTAAGTTGATCAAGTTTACAGGTAAATGAATAGAAAAGTAAAATCTTCATAATATATTCTCACTCTAATCAATTCTATATCCTACACATTCATATTAATTTATTATAAATGGGAAGAGTAAGGAAAACTACTCACTACACATAGAGAAACAACAAGAACTTTTTATTGAACAAGACTTTGAAATCATACAAATAAAGTACTAAATTTAAATCAAAATATAATGAAAATACTTATCTCTGATGTAAATCAAACTCTCCTTACAGTCCTCTCCAAGAACAAAGTGAAAAGAAAAGAAGAAATTCTCAGACTCTCTCTTTCTCTCTCACCTAGTCGCCCCACTTGGGCTCACGCCCAAGCATTATTCTTCTTCTCCAAGCCTTATTCTCCTCTTTCAATTAATTCAAGAGTCTAAGAGTTATTTTAAAAACATTTCCAAGCCTTATTTAATAATTTCCTAAGATATGCTTAAGTGTCTATTAAAAAATGTCAAATTTCAATGAATCTTCCAAATGGTGCCTCAAGTGACTCTTCATAACTCCATATAACCTCCCAAAATCCTTATAGAAAGTCCCTTTTATCATTTCCAACAAATACCCAAAGATACACTTGAAGCAACGCTTCAAAAATCATCCAAATCCGATGTATATTCTAGAAAATATGTTGAAAAAAGTCTCCGGTGCTTAAGCGCTGATTCTAGGGTGCTTAAATTCCCTCCTCTCTATCTGGTGGCACCTAAGCACAATATTTGGGTGCTTAAGCACTGAGCATAGACACTTAAGTTCTTGGTTTCAGTCCTTATGGCTTTGGTGTGCCCCGATTCAACACAATTTGCTCTGGTTTGCTTCGTTTTGGTTCATTTTTGTTTGTTTTGCTCCAATCACTCCAAATTCTTCAATTTGATGTACCTACAACTAAAAACACAAGAAACCATACCTTTAAACCGCAATATCATTATAAAATGAAGCTTAAAGATAGTACATTTTTAGGCGTATCATTGGCCAACACATCCTAGGAAGAAGTTTGCTCGTTAAAAGAACAGCTTTGGGTAAACTTCATAGATGATGACTTGCTGCTTGGTAGCACTAGCCATAACTAATTGCTCTATATCTCTATTAATTTCAGCAGATTTATACTATCCAAAGTTTTAGTAGATCCTAGAGCATCACTCAACTTGATGAGTCTACAAACACTGGCTTATTTGGACATTGAGGCTCAGGAGCTTACGACTGATAAAATTATGCTAAGAGGATTCAACCAGAAGGGAGAAAGAGCCCTTTGATCATTTAAATTGTTTATGAAAGTTGGAGAACTAGTAACAACCGCCAACTTCCATATCATCGACACTGAGACCTATTTTAATTCTCTATTGGGTCGATCATGGATTCACAAACACAAAATGGTTTCGTCGTCTCTACACTAATGCATTAAGTATTACAAGGAAGGAAAAGAGCATTGCATCAAAGGAGAATTGCTACTATTCGCAGTTCATGAAGTTGATATTCATGAAGATGCTGCCTATTACGCACCTCCAAAGAAAATTGTCTTCTTTCGTGAAATATTGGCAAATGAAGCAGAAGATTCAGAAGAAATATAATGGTAGGTCATTCAACTCCACTTTGACAATCTACTATCATCTCTTCACAACGAGGTGGTAGAGGTTTTCTTAGCCCATACACCCGAGATCGAGGCCGTGGATGTGGATGAGGAAGAGCCAATCCTTAGAATAAATGTTGAACGAACTAGGTTGATCATTAATATTGATGATGAAGAATGTTCTGAGGAAGAAATGATGATGATAAAATAGAGGAAACCATAGTATGAGATATCCTTAGAAGATGTAGAGAAAAGTGAATACAAGACTATGTATGATCGGATCAACCATTATGTGAATTCCATGACCCTTACTCCCATTCTCCCTCAAAAGTTGAGAGTTTAAAAGTTAAGGAAGTCTGTAGCGCTGGTTCAAAACCGATGAAATTTTACCATGCTTCTACTTCTGCTAATCTTGAAAATCATGTAAATTTAGAGGAGGATTCTAGTGAATTAATGGAATTACCCTTTGGTTACTTTTCTTCGTATGTATAAAAGTTAATTCAACAGGAATATTTGCCAAAACAAATGCCAAAAGATAAGTTACTAATTTTTGAAAAATTTTGGAATGTTAAAAGTCAAACTCCCAATTTGAAAGCGGGTCTCAAATTTGGTACAGTACGACCACTCGATGATTCAAAATTTTGCATGGTTGGTACTAGTGAATCAGAAGAGGATTGCCTTGATGTGAAGGATGACTCTACCGATCAGTTGATAGAAGATGCCAACCAGAATCTGAAGAAGAAATTAAATCAACTATCAATGAACTAAAGGAAATTAATCTCGAGACAAAAGAGCAGCCCCGACCAAAATTTATAAGTTCCTTACTTAGTAACGATGAATCTTTTGAATTGATCAAGTTACTATCAAAATTTAGACATTGCTTCGCATAGAGTTAATAACTGACCTCATATTTTTCATAGTTTAAATGAAAAAGCAATATACCTCAAATCCTGCATCTATCCCAAAGGATAAACAGAAGACTTGAGGGTGAGGCTCGATCAAATAAACTAAGAAATGCATGTCTTCCGTTTGGTCAACGAAACCGTTTTATTTGCCGACAATTTTCCCTATTTTAAGATAGGTTTGGAAAAGCTTCCTGTAAGGGCAAGCACATATAGTTAATTACATCTTAAATGACTAAAGTCACCCAAGAAAACTTTCGATAAAAATTAAGAAATATTATCTTCAAGGATTTCAAAAGGATATGAATTTTCAACGAGATCAGATGAAGAGGTGTGAAAATGGATTGGTTCAAATTTGGAACATTTTGTTTTAAAATCCAAAGGAGGAAGAACTAGGGGATGTCACATATCCAAGGGAGAACCTCAGTAACTTCTCAAGCTATCCTATGGTTTGGCTTCAATTTTAAGGAAAAATTATTTGAATGTTTCATCCTGCCAATTTTATTAGTTAGGGCTTACATTCGTATGAAATGATCACACAAATACCTGGAAGATGTGTGATTTAGGTCGTGACAAACGACAACCTCGAAATCCTAAGACGGGTTCGGGCTTATATTATATAGCAGAGCTATGCAAAGGCCTAAAGATAAGATGAGGATTTACGTTGCATAAGCAAGCGACCTCGAAGTCCTATGCCTTTGTTGTTTAAGTCTAAGGAAGGAAGGTTGATTTAGCTAGGGAAGACAAGTTTTGTTTTTGAAGATGGTCGTGCTGCCCACCAAGCTAGCTCCAAGCTCCTTGCCGCAACGAGTTTGAGTTATCTAGTGTGTCAAGTTATAATATCAAATCAGAAGTCCTTTAAATTTTATAGAGGGCATATTAAAGTTGATTAGAGTGACACCGATTAATATCCTACGGTTCCCTCGTTCCGGCATCACTATTTTCTATTGGATTCACTTAGTCCAAATGAACAAACCCAACTTAATGAGTTCCATAATTTCATTTAAACCGTGAGAAGCCTCGTTAGCAATCGTAGGTTTCATTTAAACCGTGGGAAGCCGCGTTAGCAACCGTAGGTTACCTCCTCCAAGGGATTCCCGATCATCCGATAGAGACATCTTAATTTAGTTGAAGTTGTGGTTTTGTGTGATGTTTGTGATTAAATTTTGAGTTGTTTTATATTTTGAATGTTGTGGTGGTGAATTTTATCTTGGTTGATTTTAGTTTTATTTTTGGTTATGGTTATGGTTAACATGCAAGTTTATGCAAGCATGAAACATGTAAGGAAAAGGCAGAAAAAAGTCGGTACTATAAACTGTAAAAGTGTACCTAGCGAGTCTTCTCGTTCCACCACCTGAAACTTAAAATGCATGTTAAGGCAGTTTATGAAGAGTGGAAAGGTAAAATTTTGGTAATTTTCCTAACCCTATGTCATATATTGTTGAGTCCTTAAAAGTTAAAAGGTAAAATTTTGGTAATTTTCTTAACCCTACACCATATCTTGGTGAGTCCTTAAAAGTTTAATTAAGGATGATTTCATTGAGCGAAGCATATTAAGTTTAATAGGCCTCTGAGGTATCCAACAAGTTGAGGGGGAACCAGGTCCATGCCTCTCTCTCCCCAACTAGTGAAAAGCCTCGAGTCTATTTATTGCTTAATGGTTCATCCTGTAAATACCCTTATTACTCAGTGACCCCTGATGTCTCAATTATCCCTAAGAATAAGGTAATTATCATTTATCATTTAATTTTGAAAATTATGTGGTTGAAGACCCTTGAATAAGCAAGTTAATGTAATTTGAATCACTTAGCCAAATTTTAATCTTAATTGGGCTTAGTGGTGTTTCCAGGATGTTTGACTTAGTTATGTTTATTTCTCTAATCCTTGCTTAATCAATTTTTGATTTAGCCTAAGTCACCACTAAACCTTTAAGACCTAGGTGACTCTCTTAATTAGTTTTGAAAAGGGTTAAGCTTTAAGTGGTCACGATTCATGATTTGGATTTTATTTGAAATTCAAGATAGAGGTATTAAATTGATTAATTATTGACTTCAAAAGTCATACTCTTAAGTCTAGGATCATTGAATTTTAATAAACTTCCAAACTTAAATAATTTAGAAATTTATTAATCTTAATTAAGAAAGTGAAATTGGTTTNTTGTCAAGTTATGATGTTAAATTAGGTGGCCCTATGGTTGCAGTTCTTTAAATTTTACGGGGCATGCTAAATATGATTAGAGCGACACTGATTAGGATCCTACGGTTCCCTCGTTTAGGTACCACAATTTTCTATTGGATTCATTTAGTCCAAATAAATTTACTAAACTTAACTTAACGAGTTTCATAATTACATTTTGACCTGGGAAGCCTCGTTAGCAATAATAGGTTACATCCTTCAATGGATTCCGGATCATCCAATAGAGATGTCTTAATTTAGTTACAGTTGTTGTTTTTTGTGATGTTTGTAATTAAATTTTGAGTTATTTTATATTTTGAATGTTGTGGAGCTGATTTTTATCTTGGTTGATTTTAGTTTTGGTTTTGTGGATATCCTGATAGTTTTAGTTTTCATGTAGAGTGACATCATTGTTTAGCAAGCAAGTTTGTATTTTGCAAACATTAAAAAAAGTAAAGTACAAGAAAGACGGTACTGTAAACTGTAAAGAGCGTACCTGGCGAGTCTTCTCGTTCTACCATTTGAAACTTAAAACGCATGTAAGGGCATTTTATATGAGGTAGGAAAGTAAGGTTTTAGTGACCTACCTCACTATAAATCATAACTTGGTGGGTCCTTATTAATTTTGATTAAGGGTGATTTTATTTAGGAAAATATATTAAGTTTAATAGACCTCCAAGGTATCCAACAGATCAAGAGGTAAAGCAGGTCCATGCTTCCCTCTTACTACCTGGTGAAAAGTCTCGAGCTCGTTTAAACTTATTATGTTGCATAATAAATCCATCATATAAAAATATTTTTAATGCTCAGTGAACATTGATGTTTCAATTATCCCTATGAGTAAGGAAATTATCACTTGTGATTTAATTTGTAAATTATGTGGGTGATGACCCTTAAAAGGACAAGTTAATGTTATTAAAACACTTAGCCAATTTGAGTTTTAACTTGGGCTTGTGGTGTTCAAAGGTGTTAAATTTAGCTATGTTAACTTTTTTAATCCTCCTTTAATCAAATTTGATTCAACTTAGATCACCACTAAGCCCTTTAGACCTAGGTGGATATCTTGGGTATTTTGAAAGAAGTTAAATTTTTAAGTGATGATAATGATTCATTTTCAAAACACTTAAATGTCATTTTAACATCAAGTAGAGGTATTAAATTAATGATCATTTAATTTAATAAGCCTCCAAATTTTAATCATACACCTAAGTCTAGGATAATTTAATTTAATAAGCCTCCAAATTTTATCAACACCCAAAATCATACATCCAAGTTTAGGATCATTTAATTTAATAAGCTTTTAAAATTTAATAATTTAGGGAGAGTACAAATTCACCCTTTAATTAACTAAAATGAGATTGGTTTCTACCAATTATTTTCTTGTATTTCAATCATCCAAATTTTTTTGATTAGGACCAAAGATTACCCAATTCCCTTCTTAACTTAAGCCTAAATGTTAATTAAGGCTAAATTTCCAAAATTGCATTTTTGCCCCCCTAAGACCCTATCACTTCATAATTTATCAAATTTAATCAAAATGAATTTGGAATTTTTATCCCACCACACGTATTGGTCTATTAAGACATCAGAGGAGAAAATGTGATTTTTCAAAATATAATTTAATTTACTAATTTATTTTCATGCAAAAATAGGATTTTTCAAAGAAAATTCTATAACTTGAGCAAGGATAAGTCTAATCTCTTGAAATTTTTACTCGAGGTAGACATAAACTAAAAAATCATTTAAAAAAAAATTCATAATTTATTAATGTTTATTTTAATTATTAAAATTATTTCAAGTTCTTGAGTGTTTATTAATTATAAAAAATTTTGAATGTGGAAATTAATTTTTATATTTTTAAAAAATCTCCCAAAGGTCAGAGAACCCGGAGAAGCAAATTTTACATTTTTCTGATTTTTTTTATTTATTGCATTTATTTTACTGAAAATTCATTTTTACTCTTTAAAAAAATATTTTTTTAAGTTTCAAAATTCAGTATCTTTACTTAGAAAATAAGAAAAAATATTCCAATTATTTCTAAGTGCTTAGAAGATAATTTAGAACATTTTCATGAATTTCATTATTTTTTTATTTTCACCATTTTTTAATTATTTAAATATTAAAAATAGACTTGAAAGTGATTTTTTTATTTTAATTTCAAATTTATTTTTATAAAATTTCTCTAACCATAGAGGACTCCAAAAGCCAATTTTTATAATTTTTTTAGTTATATTTTAATTATTACAAATCATTTTAGTGTCAAAAATGTCATTTAACTTGAAACATCAATTTGAGTTATTAAATGAGCTCCAAATATTTTGAAATTTTTATGGGCAGTTCTCTAAAGTTTGAATCTTAGTGAAGATTAAAAATAAAGTCATTTAGATGTTTGTGTTACCCATAATTAATTTTCTTTATGTTTTAGGTTTGGTGAAAATTAAGTGCATTCTTAATGACTTAACCCATGAAATATTCTTCAAAGGGTTTTCTGGTCACTTTAAACTTTTCAAAATTTTTTTGAAATTTTCTAAGCAAGATGCTTATTATTATGATTAATTTTAGATAAATAATAGACATAATCTTGAAAAATATGGCTCTCTGTCTAGAGATCTTCTCTGACTTTGGAAAAATCAGGGAATGTTTCGTAAGATAGAGGCAACAACATACCAAAATTTCAAGCCATGGTGAAATGTCTATACGCATGGGGAATCAAAAGACTCAAAACAATATTTAATTAATTAAAAGTAAAACATGCATCAAATAGACCTAAAATTATTTTCACATTATTCTCCTCTGTTTTCTGAGTAAGAGGGTATTTTTATTTTATTTTTATGATTCTTCTACACCAAGATATAGATTTTTGAAGTTAGGGCTATTTAAATAAATAGGAAAATCCCTAATTTTCTATTTAAATAGTGCGGCACCACCTCATCCTAGGCCTCTCTGAAGCTCCACGTGGTGTGCGCCCGTTCAACGCCGCCATGCACCCCAGCAACCACACGTCCTGCCTTTTCGAACCGTGCTCCCAACCGGCGCAATCAGAGCCCTCTGTCTGATACTTGTGCGATATAACTACGCTCTGTCATCGTCTCTGATGGTCTAACCTGAGAACCATCCATTTTCAAAGCTTGATATCTCTCTCATTTCTTAACTAAATTGAATGATTTTTTTTTTAATTCTCGTCTTGATTAGTAGAAAATATCTATATGGTTAAGATGCCATAAAATCAACTCTAAACAAATGGAGAGTGAAAATAGGCTCGGGAAGAGGAGGAGATCAATACCTTGGCTCTGAGAAGACAAGCTTCAATCAGAGGTGCTTGGCACTTTTGTAAAAGTCAAAGGAGGCTAAGGATTAAGTCTCTTGTTGTGGTGAAAGGTATAGGTATGAATTCGACTAAGCTCGATTTCATGTGTTGGTCTAGAGCTATGTTAGGGTCGCTGTGGAAGGAGGATTTGATGGGGCTTCTCCTTCTTTCACTGTGGTGAAGGTGTAGGTGAATTTAATTTGAGTTTGATGGACTGTGGAGGTGTGATGAGCTCTGTCTTGGTTTTTTGCAGAAGTTTGGGCTCAAAATTGAGCTTCCACAATGGGAATCAGTGGGGGAAAGTGGTTGGCTCGAGCTGAGGAGGTCTCAAAATGTCTCTGGAGCAATTTGGAGGGGTTTATCTGAGAAATTTTTTAGCACTACTTCCATGGCTATGGAGGTGAGTTTTTTATAAAATGGCTTAAGGCTTGCTTCCATGGCCAATTTGGGGGTGAAAAAGCTTGCTTAGGTTGAGGGCAGAGAAACCCTAACATTTGAATTGGGTCAACTGGCCTTTGAGTTTGAATTAGGTGAAGTTTAAGAGGGGGTGGCCTTCAGTGTATGCTTCTTCAGTGACTAGGCCGGCCAGGACAGGCCAGGGGAGGTTGTCAGAGGGCTCAGGGACCTCAGAGGAATATATCACAGCAATTAAATGGGTTTGGACTTTGTTTTGGCAAAAAAATCTTAAGCTTAAGCATTTTTAGAAACAAAATCCCTTTATTTGGGGACCTTTGGTCCATGGCTTAGCTTAAGTGGTTTTATTAAGTTTATAATGGTCACTAAAGTCCAACTAATGGCTGTGAAGTTATCAATTTGGTGGCTTTGGGGTTGTTAGGCTAACTTTAGTGCATGGGTCCAATGTGGGTTCAAATGACCAAAACTTGGGTTTGGGCTAGGCTGGCCATGACCTTGAGCCCAATTAAATGATGAACATTTTGTAGATGATTGTAATGAAGATTTTTGGTGAAGGATTAAAATGATTTTGAGTTCAATTGGAGGGTCAATTTGGAGGATTTTTGAAATTTGGTCAATTTGGGCATGTTGGGTTGGACTTGGGTCGAAATTGGGCTAGGCTTGGGCTAAGTATAAATTGGTTTTAAAAAGGGCCAATAAGAATATAATGAATAGTTTTTAACATAAATTGGGTGCCAATTTTGGGATTAAGGCATTCAATTTGGTGGAATTTGGAGACAGCCAATTTGGGGCAAATTTGAAGATTTTGAACTTAGGTCAAAAGTAAGTGAAATTGAGGCTTCACCAAGGCCAATTTAAGGTTAATTTTGATGTGTAAGAGTGTTATGAAGAGTTTACAACATGAATTATGGCAAATTGAGTGGGCTATTGAATTAATTGGGTGAGATTAGGTCATGTGGCCAAAATTGGAGCTTTGACCTAAATCAAAATTAGGCTCAAAGGATGGGCCAATTAAGCTTGGATTTGGTTTATAATGGTCATATGGAAGGTTAATTTGATTTTATATTTGAAATTGGTGGAATTTAGGACCAAAGTGATAGACATTTGAGGTAAATTTGGGAAAATTGGGCCTTTAAAGGTAATTTTAAGGGTTTTGGTCAAAATAGTCAAGATGCCCAAATTGAGTCTTGTGGTAGTTGAGAAAAGTGAAAATGAGAATTCTTAAAATATTTTGACAATTTTTGGTGATTTTGGGTAACTTGGTTGTTTTCAAAAGGTTTGAAATGATTTTTGAACAAATTTGGATATTTTGGGTAAATTTGAGAATTTCGGGAATTTTGGCCAAATTTAGGGTCCTAAGGGTATCTACGTAATTTGGGGGAGTTTAGGGCAAAAGGCTAAGTTGGGTATTTTTGGTAAAATTATCGGTTGACCAACACATGTGAGCTATGGACCAATGGAATCCCCATTTAGGTACTATATGTACTTGTCTTAGCTAAACCCTAGCCTAGAGCCAGTGGGTTTAGGGGACCATCTACATAAGTATCCCAAAAGCATCAAGGGGTCAAAGTCACGAAATTTTGGTTTATGTTTGTGAGTGGTTGTGAGTGAGGTAATTGCTGGTGAGTGCCTTAGCTCTAGACTGACACCTAGGGCCAAACCTAAGATCCAACAGTCCTATGGGAACTCTCCTTGAGCTCTCTCATAGTGATCCCACCTAATAAGTGCTAGAGGTTAGGACCAAAATGTAGAGCTTCAAGTTGAGTAAAGAATAGTTTAGAGATTCTAATGGTGATGGTTCCTTTTCTAGTTTTCTAAGAATAGTCAATAGGAAAGTTTTATGGCTAGACCTTAGGTTAATAAAGAGGAGGACTATACCTCAACCAAAAGTGAGGTCAACAAATGGACCCTCAATAGGTGTGGTGTGCTGGGCAAGCACACCGCGCATATTAGCGTTGACCGACGAAATCAACAAAACCAATACAGAGTCCTGAGTTAACAGACATAGAAGGAGTGTAGAATTTTAGTGATAGTTGTTTCCGCTGGGGAATATAGCAGGTGAATATTGGATCGAGATCAGTAGGTAGGGAATCTCGTTGGGGATTAGAAAGTGGGTTTTGAGTTTTCAAATTTCACGTATTTATAGAAGATGAGAATCAAAGTGTAAGTGCTGACCCTGGAGTAAGATTTGAAATTTAGGTATAAATTTTAGGAAAGGGTTGGCAATTAGGGACTGACCCCAAAAGGAAAGGAATCAGAAGTTAAGGACTGATCCCAGAATGATGATTGAGAGTTAAGGATCAATCACAACAGAGAGCGTCGGAAGGTAAGGACAGACCTCGACAGTAGTGAATCAGAAGTTAGAAACCAATTCAAAAATGAGAATTGAAAGCTAGAGATCAATCTCAAAAGAGAGCGTCAGAAGGTAAGGACTGACCTCAAAAGTAGTGAATCAGATGTTAGGGATTAATTCAAAAATGAGGATTGAAAGGTAAGATCAATCTCAAGAGAGAGTGTCGGAAGGTAAGCACCGATCTAAGAAGTAGTGAATCAGAAGTTAAGGACTTATTCAAAAATGAGTGTTGAAAGGTAGGGATCAATCTCAGAAGAGAGTGTCGGAAGGTAAGGACCGACCTCAAAAGTAGTGAATCAAAAATTAGGTACTGATTCAAAAATGAGAGTTGAAAGGTAGGGATCAATCTTAAAAGAGAGTGTCAGAAGGTAAGGACCGTCCTTAAAAGTAGAGAATCAAAAATTAGTGACTGATTCGAAAATGAGGATTGATGGTGTTGATCCCAAAGATATGTGTTATGTGAAAAAGGCTGACATTTTTTCGAAAGATATGTAGAATTTTGTGGGGCTTTGTGCAAAATGTGCAACTCCGCGGGGATGTGAGAAGTTAATGCAGACAACGATAGGCATGCTGTGCGAGCGAAGAGTAAGAGACCTCGAAATCGAGAGAATCCACTCAACAGATTTATTTTCTTTTCTTGTTGTTTTTATCACATTTAATTTTTCAAAATATTTATTCAAAATTTGATTTTAATTGGTTGATTTTTCTTAAGAGAGAGTTGTTTTGTTGTTTGTTTATTTGTTATTTTTGTTTAAATTTTATTATCGTTAATTTTTTCTTGTTTGTTGTTTTGTTCTTTGTTCATTGTAATTGTGAACCAACGTGTGGTTCATGGCTTCCATCCATCGTACAAAAGGCAATTGAAAAAAAAATACATTTCTGAACGAAACTTCATTAATCTGTTCCAACAAAGTGTTACAGATTAAGTTTAGGCTAATGCCTCAAAAAGTACAATATGCAAAATGCATCAAAGTACATCCAAAATATCTCACGCCAAGTACACATCATAGGTCGAGCATCTCTGATACATATCAAATTGCTTTAATGTAGTAAAGTAGAAATGAATCCTCTGATTGTCTGTTCTTGCCGTGACGAGCTCCTGATCAAGCTGACCTTCTAAGACACGCTTCAAGACAAGAGTTCCCTTCACATGTGCTTAGAGGTGCAACCTTCTCACAGCTCGTAAGTTATTAGTTCGTCCAACTCTGGATCTGGTTGAAACCCATATGGCATTTTGTTGTTTTCCATCCGTTGAAAAGTCACGGACACCCTGCGGTGTCGCACTCTTGGAATGTAATGCTTGGCAACGTCTTTACTGTTGCCTTTGAGAACAAGCACTGAGCCAACTGGTAGGGGAATCTCCGCAGAGCCTCTGAACTCACCAGGGCCGATGATGTCAATTTCTTTCTCAAATAAGATGTTGCTTTTACTCATGAATGAGACTGTACAAAAAGGTCTCATGCAGCCACGGTGATCGATGTGTGGACGTGTGCAATCACCCTCGTCATAGATGTTGATAATACAACTATTTGGAATGCAGGTAGCGGGCATAATATTCCACCTTACCCTTCTTTTGATTATCCAATTTATCATTGGAGGTAGTGGATCTACTTGATCGTGTCTGAGGATCCCAGGCAGATTCTCTTGTCTATCATTTGTGAAGTTGTAGCAGCAGCCACACTGGATAGTAATCCTTTCTTTTCCTCGCATCTATTTCCTCGGCTCAAAATATGTCCTTTCCATAAGTAAACCTACTAAACCTTTGTCCCTTAGGTTAAAAATGTAGTCAAGAATACTTTGTTCGTCAGTCTATGAGAAGACTCTGGTATACAGTTTTAATCCCTCAAGTTTGTTGATTAATTTTCCTTGTACTTCTTCATAGAATTTGAAGTCTCTTTTATTTACTTTGCTCATTTTATAATATTCCACCATAATGGGAGTTGGCAGTTGTCGCGGGTATTCCCTCATTTGAATATCAGCGGGAACCCAAGCTAGTGTTGTCTTTGGCTTTAACAGAATGTATGATTCTGCGTCTGATAAGACGTTTGGCTATGTACCCCTCGGAACATACGACTCTACAACCATTGGGACATACGACTCTGCCTCTATCAGATAATCAGCAGTTTAAGATCCATCATCGATAGATGCATATTCTTCTAATGTGCTGTACTATTGTAGATGTAGGACATTGTAGTCGGGGTACTCCACGAATGCCCTTGTAGCTGACACTCATGCAGGTACTTTAGGATTGCAGGTAGGGCAACCCGTACACAGAACATCTAAAGCTGGTAGTATTTTTGTCTTTGTAACAAACTCGGACTCCTCATCTATAGTGAGCTCGCTTGAGGAGGTCTCTTTCATGCCTGGATCATAAATGTGTCCCTCAGGAATATGGGTGAGCAAGTTGTCTGCCTCTCTCTGGTGTCTCTTCTCTTCTCGTAAGAAAGCTCTTTATTTTCATCAGTTGGCATTTCTTTGTTGTGTTCTTTATAGTGGAGCAAATGGTATCCTTTCATTATCAACAACAACTAGGCCCTCAGTCGGCGCAGCTATCAAGGATGGTAAACGGCTGGGCCCCTCCATCGGCTCCCGTTGTACCATCACGTTCTTTCCTTTCAGTGACGCACTGTCTTTGGTGGCCACCCTTAGTAGTGAGGGCAGCCCTTCCTTTTCTCATTTACCGACAAAATTTGTTAAAGTCCCCTCGTAATCCATGCCGACTTGGTTAAATTCCATGTCAAAATCTATAGTGTCGCTCTACGACGCCATTTCTTCATTTAGTGTGAGATTCCGCCAAGATCAACCTCTGGTTTGACATTTCTCTGCAGACGACAATAAAAATGCCAGTTGGTTGAAACTTAGCGTGAACAAGAACAAAAAAAAGTATTTATTAAAGGAAATTTTCGTTTACTTTGTTGAATAGATCGTTTATTTATGTGTGAATTTTTTTTAGTTTGGTAGCATATTAAGTTTAAAAAGAGAAAATTGAAGTGTGTAATTTTCCAAAATTTTTATTATGTTGAGGTTAATTTTGTTTAAAAAAAAAGGGCCCGGTCATAGTCGTTTCTCCACATAGATAACCCTAAGAAAATCAAAATTTCAAAATTTCAAATCAAGTGAAGGCAAGCAATGTTAGGTTGCGTAGTATGTCTTCAAGTATCGTCCGTAGATTGATAGCATGGGTCGTTCACCCCAGAAGTCCACTAAATGATAGGCTCCTCCTGTGTAGACCTTTTCAACGACAAATAGTCCCTCCCAAGTTGGCTCAAATTTTTCACCTATATTGCGGCGTGCAAGAATAGGCCTTTTGACCACGAGAATGAGGTCACCAATTTTGAATGTCCTTGGGTGGACCAATTTGTCATGAGCTTGTATCATCTTTGCCTGGTAAGGTTTCAAATGTTTTTTTGCTTCAAGTTGTTGCCCTTTAAGACTCTAGTTCTTTAAGCCTGAGCTTTGTACTTTCTTCTATTGTTAGTTAGTTGGCAACAATAACTCTGAGAGACGACTTCTGAACTTCTAGTTGTAGTACGACCTCGGATCCCTATACGAGCATGTACGGTGTATACTGAGTGGAAGTCTTGAACATTATTTGGTAGACCCACAAGGCTTCTAATAATTTGTTGTGCCAGTCCCTTTTGTTTTTGTCCAGTGTTTTCTTTAAAATCTGTACGAGCATCTTATTGAAGGCTTCAGCCAATCCGTTTGCTCTGAGATAGTAAATTGTAGAGTTTCTCCACTCTATCCCATGTCTTTTGACAAAATTATTGATTTTTGTGTTTTTAAAAGTTATCCCATTGTCAAAAATTATTCTTCACGGTACTCTAAAATGATAGACGATTTGGCTCTTGAAGAATTGATAGAAGTGTTGTGTTGTAACCTCTCGTAACGACATTGCTTATGCACATTTGGAGAAGTAATTCATAGCAGCAAGTATAAACCTGTGTCCTTTGGAAGATGGATGGTCTATCGAACCTATTATGTCTCTGCCCCAACACTCGAATGACCATGAAGCAACGGTTGGATGAAGCACAGTCAGAGTTTAGTGCAAGACCACTCCATGCACTTGGCACTGGTGACATTTTCTGGCGGTATCCATGCAGTCGTACATGATTGTTGGCCAATAATATCCGAGTCTCTTGATCCTTATTTTCATTTTTGGTCTTAACTGGTGAGATCCACACAATCCGACTTGTACTTCTTTGACAATATTTTGGGCTTCAGCTTTGCTTAGGCATCATAGCCACATCTGGTCGAACAATCTTCTATAGAGGAAATCACTCACTAGAGCATACGACATAGCCCTCTTTGTGATATGGTGTGTGCTGACTTGTCCTCTGACCATTTTCCAGTTTGCAAATATTATATCAATGGCTTGCGCCAATCTTCATTGATATCCGCAACCGCAATCATTATTCCTTCTTTTCTGAGCTTGTGTAAAGTGTTGAGGTTGATTCGAGACAGAACTTATCTTCCTTGTACTGTGATTTCAATGGAATCCTCGGGGGGACATGCAAATTCCTTAGTGAGTTATGCTAGAGCGTCAGCATAGGCATTATCTCCCCGAGGAATCTGGTAGAAAGTCACGTAGGGAATCTGCTCCAGTAGCTTCATTTCGTATCGGTGATATTTTGCTAGTCTTGGTTTTAGAATTTTGTATTGTCCGGCGACTTGTTTGATGATGAGTTGCGAGTCACCGTAGATGGCAATATTTGTTATATCCATTGAGATTGCCAACTCCAATCTGGTGATTAGAACTTCATATTCCGCTTCGTTGTTGGTGCACGGCTCTGTCAGGTGGTATGAGAATCTCAACATACCCTTATCTGTGTGATAAAGATCAAACTGATCCCTGCTTTGCTTGGTATGACTGTCTTTGATCCTTTGTCTTTTCTGGGTAACTTTGCTTGGTATGACTGTCTCTGATCCTTTGTCTCTGAAGCACTGTGAAAGTACATTTCCCAGCGTTGCGAACTAGAGAATTCCATTTGAAGTATCTGCTCATATGACAATTTATCGTTGAGAGGGGACCCAACTGGTAGTGGGTGCACATCAAGAAAGTCTGCTAGAATCTGTCTCTTAATAGCACAGAGGGGAGTAAAAGTTATATCGAATTGCAATAAATCATCGACCTTCTTGCTAGACATTCGGAGAGTGTTGGTCGGGTCATCCAGTATTGCAACGAATTAACTTTCGAGATTGGGGTAATCTTATGAGAAAGTGTGTAATGTCTAAGCTTTTGGGCAGCAAAAATTAACGCTAGATAAGGCTTCTCAATAGGTGGATACCTTACTTCAGCCGGTATTAGATGACGACTCAAGTAGTAGAAAGTGTTTTCTTTACTCTCGTCGTTGATTTGGGGTAGGAGGGCTCCGAGAGAGTCATCTAAGGCTGTGGCATAAGGTGGATACCTTACTTCAGCCGGTATTAGATGACAACTCAAGTAGTAGAAAGTGTTTTCTTTACTCTCGTCGTTGATTTGGGCTAGGAGGGCTCCGAGAGAGTCATCTAAGGCTGTGGCATAAGGTATCAAAGGTTTCCCTGAGATTGGGTCTGCCAAAATAGGAGGTGTCATTAAATATTGTTTAACATCCTTAAAAGGCCGCTGGCATTTCTCTTCCCAAACGAATTTGGCGTCCTTTTTAATTAATGCTGAGAAAAACCGACACCTACCTTAGATATTAGAAATAAAACGTCTCAGATATGTCAACTTCCCTTAGAAGGAATGTAGTTGTTTTAAGGTTTTGAGAGGAGGCATTTCCAAGATAGCTTTGATCTTATCCGGTTCCCCGATGATGGACAATGAATCTTATAAATTTCCCTGAGGTAATGTCAAAGGTGCACTTTAAGGGATTAATTTTAAGGTCATATCATCATAATTGTTCGAACACGATCCTCAAATCATACAAATGATCTATTTTTCTTTTGCTCTTCATGACCAAATCATCCAGGTAGTATTCCACTTAATTGTGAATGAGGTCGTCAAAAATCTTCGTCATTACAATTTGGTATTTTGCTCTGGCATTCTTTAACCCAAACAACATTACTGTGTAGCATAAAATTCTAGTCGTTCATCTGAAGGTTGTAGGTGTTGCATCTTTGTGAGCCATCTTAATTTGGTAGTATCCCGATGATCCGTCCATGAAAGAGAAGATTTCATGTGTTGAAGAGATATCCACCATCATTTCTGATATTGGTAGTGGAAACTCGTCTTTCTAACATGCTTTGTTCAAATCTCTGAAGTCGACGCAAACACAAATTTTTCTGCTTTTCTTCTTGACAGGTACAATATTGGCTAGCCATGTGGGGTATTGCTCTTCTTTTATAAAGTTAATGTCTATTAATTTCTTCACCTCAGCAATGACTTGTTGCTCTATTTCAAGGCGCATTCTTCTTGGAGCTTATTTTACTGGGGTTATATCCTTGTCCACCCCGAGTTTATCAACTGCAACTTCTGCTAACAGTCGTGGCATCTCATCATAACTCCATGCGAAGTAATCTTTAAATTATGTTAACAATTTGATTAACCGTAGAGATTCTTCATCATTGAGTAGAGAATTTATAAATGTAGGTCGGGATTGTTCTTAAGTCTCGAGGTTAATTTCCTTTAATTCATCAACTGTTGATTTAATTTCCTCCTCAAATTCTGATGGAGCATCTTCTATCAGTTGATCAGTAAAGTCATCCTCTATATCGAGGCAATCCTCTCTATTTCACTAGTAACAACCATATAAAATTTTGAATCATCGACTGGTCCGACTGTACCAAATCCGAAACCCCCTTTTGAGATTGGAGTTCGATTTTTAACACTCCATAATTTTTTAAAAAGTTTTAATTTATCTTTTGGCATTTATTTTGGCAAGTGTCCCTATTGAATTAAGTTTTGTATGTAAGGCGAAAAGCAATCAAAAGGCAATTCCATTAATTCATTAGGATCATCATCCAAATTTACATGATTTTCAAGATTGGTAGAGGTAGAAGCATAGTAGAATTTGATCGGCTTTGAACCAACACTACAGACTTCTTTGACCTCTAAACTCTCGACCTTTTGAGGGAGAATCGGAGTAAGGGTCATAGCATTCACATAGTGGTTTATCCAATCATACATCATCTCATATTTGCTTTTATCGACATCTTCTGAGGATATCTTATATTGAGGTTTCTTCTATTTGTCATCATTATTTCATCTTCAAAACTGTCTTCATCACCAATGTTGATGGTTGACCTAGTCCGTTCAACGATTGAGTTGGTTATTGCTCGTCCACGTCTTCGACCTCGACCTCGGGTGCGCGAACTAAAAGAACCTCCACCAACTTGTTGTAAAAGAGTGGTGGAAGATCGCTGAAGCAGAGTTGAGTGGCCTCATTTTTTTGATTTTTCTGAATCTTCACTTTTATTTGTTGAAATTTTGCGCAAGAAGGCGGTTTTTTTGGAGGTGCGTAGTAGGCAGCATCTTCATGAATTGAAAATAGTTGTAGATCACCTTTGATGTAGTGTCTTTGTTCTTCTTTGTAGTACTTGATGCATTGGTGTAGATACGATGGAACCATGTTTCATGAATCCACGGTCGTCCCAGTAGACATTGAAAGAGGTCTCGGCGTCGATGATATGAAATTTAGCGGCTGTTGCTAGTTCTCCAACCTTCATAAGAAATGTAATCGATCCAAGGGCTCTCTCCCTTTTAGCTGAATCCTCTTAACATCATTTTATTGGTTGTAAGCTCCTAGGCTTCAATGTCCAAATGGGCCAATGTTCGTAGACTCATCAAGTTGAGTGATGCTTCAGGATCTACTATAACTCTGGACAACACAAATCTGCCGATGTTAACAGAGATGTATAGCGGACGATTGTGGTCAGCGATACCGAGCAGCAAGTCTTCATCTGTAAAGGTTACCCCAGTCTGTTCTTTCAATGAGCAAACTTCATTCGAGATGTATAGCGGACGATTGTGGCCAACTGAGCTAAGCAAGTCTCTAGGTCGAGCAATGCTGTAACCAGAGACTCTCTCATCTCCTTTGATCGGATCAGAGAGTCATAGATGCTTAATCAGGCTGGCAACTTCCTAAGATGAGCTAGCACATTGTAATCCACTTTGTTTGGTCTTCTAATTTTCTCTTGTTTATGTGTTTCTTCCACTGGTGGAGGTGGATGTAGTTCTTCTCGAGTTACTATTTGTTTTCCTTTGTCTGTTAGAGCTATTCTTGGGGTAATACATTCTGTAATTTCTTCTTCTTGTGGTATCACTATTGATTCTTCCGGTGTTTCTTCTTTTTTGGAAAGATCTAAGTTAATGGCACTCTGGCACTTAAGGATTGGTTCCTCACTCCCGGTGTTGTCATAGCTGGTATCGTTAATGTCTCCTTTGGTCTTGTTAACAAGTTCGTCGGACTCAAGTACAATTTGAGGATCGTCTTTGGGATCGAGATCAAAGTTAGATTGGTCATAATTGATTATGTTATAACTAAAAAGTGTTAAAACGTAGCTGAAATCACAATCAATATATTTATAAAACCTCGGAGGGGTAAAAAGATGATCATACAAAGTCAGGGGTTCGAGGATTTTCTTCCCCAAATTCGAGACAACCAATCTAGTAGAGGCAACCCCTATCCTACCCTCTGTGCTATCAATCTTCATGATGGCATTCTTCTTTCTCTTTGTCTTTGACAATGATGCCTCTTGTGTTGAAATCTTCGTCCTGGGCTTGACAGGCTGAAGACTCTGAACGAAAGTTTGTTTTGATGCATTTTGCAATTGGTTCAATATTTTTTTGTATGATTTTCTCCAAAATTCATTCCATTCATCTTTTTCACTGTGTACGGAAGAGTGCTTTGATGTAACTTGGATTTGATTTAGGACCCTCATGAGCTCGTTCATGAGCTCGTTCCAAGTCATACTACATCTATCTTCTCAAGTATATGGATCAATCAGAGAGATTGGCTCAGTTGTAATCATATTTATGTAACCTTTATCAGGTTCTTTTAAATATTCTTTCGGATTCATTATATTCCCCTCTTTGCGATTTTTCTCAAACCAATCCTTAAAGATGAAGCATTCTTCTATAGTGTCCCAGAAATCGGTGATACGGGCAATATATTAGTTCATCTTTTTTATCTACCTCTTCTAGTTTCTTTGGCTTTGATAATTTGAACTTAGTCTTTTCATCAGACTTTTGAACATTTTGGACACGGCTTCATCTTCAAAAGAATACACCATTCTTTATCGTTTTGCTAGAGATATTCTCTTATTCTGAGATGACCCTCCCTGAGGCGGTCACTGATTGGACTAGCTATTCTGTTTCTGAGTATGTTGTGATGAAGACTGACGAGGATTTTCTGCATATATCTTCATTGGTTGTTTTCCTCTATCGACAGTCGCTACTGTTCCTGACTTCTTTTCAAATACTCTAGTTGCCTTAGACTTCTTGTGAGAATCCATATGTTTGATTTCATTTTGAAGACTGCTGGCTTTACTGAGTACCTTCTCGAAGGATTTGATGTTGAGTCCCTTAAGCATGAAAGCTACTAGCCCATGGATGCTTTTGAGTAAAATCTTGATTGTGTGATGTTCCTATAGCTGAGGTTCACATTTCATGCTAAGGTTTCTCCACCTCAAAATATAATCCACTAAAGACTCGTTGGGCTTTTATTTTTCCATCATGAGCTCTCCTATAGACACATGATGTTGCTCTCCGATGAATCTCTTCACAAATAATTGGTCCAACTCGACAAATTTCTTTACTGATCCATTGGGCAAATTAACATACCAATCAAAGGTGATCTCTGAGAAGCTGCTGGCAAACTGTTGGAAGAGTAAAGCTTCACTATTTCTTATGTTGCCACAATTGGCTCGGAAGTGTGCTATATGTTGTCTGGGATTTCCAGTCTCATCAAATATTCTAAAGTTTGGGGCCACGAAACCCTTGGGGAAGGGTACGACATTGAATTCTTCTGGGTAAGGTCTACCCTTTAGAATCAATGCACCACCCTTAGACTGGGTTAAGTCCTCCTGAACTTGTTCGACCATTTGCTTAAATTCCTTCTCTGGTATGGTTCCTGATGGAGAACCCTTCTTTGGTTGTTCATCTCCATTTGTTGAGGAAACTTCTCTTCTTTCATCCATTATATGTATGCTTTCTAGTTGGTTGATCTCCGGAGAGGCTAGTTATGGTGCTTGTGATTGCCCATGAATGGTGGCCATGGCGGTCATGGCTGCGGCCATCTCCTCTATCCTTTTCTTCAATTTGCTGACTTGCTCATCCCTTAAGAGAATAGCCCTACACAGCTCACCTACAGCGTTCTCTTTGGTGGAAGGATGAGCATTGCGTGCGGATGTAGTGGCTCTGCTCTCAATGACATGGACATCCATGAAATCCTCTTTGAGGCAATCATTGTAATCAAAATCTTCATCATCATTGTCGATGGAAACTCTGTGTTCCTAAGCCAACTTGGAAATATCGACCCCAAGCTTTTCAACTTTTTCTTCAATTATTGATTCTTGGATTAACTTGAGATCTGGAGGACTCTGCTGGACCTCCTCTTTTGGCTCTTCCATCTCACTGGAATTCACAGCGATGATGTCAGATACTTTGGACCCTAGCTTCATTCCATGATTTTGCCCTGTGGGCTTACTGGACTTTATTAGTACAGCGACCTTGGGTATCCATACCTTTTTCTTTGATGATGATATCTCAAGATGGAGTGTCCTAGCAGAAACATTGGTATGTCAAGGAAGAGTATGCTCCCCATGGTGCAGATCAGCTACAATATCGGGTAATATCTTTATTTCTTCATTTGGACTTTTAGGGATTTCTTTATAGTGGGTGATCAGTAGGATTCTTGGACTAAACCTTGACTTAATCAGTTGACGATCTGTTGTCCTGGCAATGACAGATTCGGTGGTGACTATGGTGGCATCAACTCTGCTCCCCAAGCGAAACCAGATAGGAATACGAGTAGGCAAGGCCTCAGTTAACTTTTAAGATTGTTTGGCAGATTTGACGTCCTTTAAAATTTCTTTCTTCATGCGAGGGGATATTGCATGTCCCACTCGTTTAAGTAGTTCACTCACTGAACAACCTTCTTTGGCGGCTAGCCTCTGAAAAACTGAACTGACTCGGGTGATAGGAGTATGTTTCTTTCTCTCCACACCCTGTCCATGAAGTGATGATAACGCAATAACGATTTTCTGGATACTCTCGTACCCATTGATATCCATCAAAGGATGGAATCTACTTCCTCGCAAGAGTGGGTATGTTCCCGGCAATCCTGACTTGTCGTGGTGAGGATCTTCATCAGTAGGTACTTACTTAGGAGCCTGGGCTTTCGTATCCCTCTGAACTCTCCAGTTGTGATTTCGCCTTTGAGTCTGAATTAGTGTAGTCTTTGAACCTGAACTGATTTTGAACACTAATGGCAGGACAGATAATCACTCAGTCGGATCTTCAATGATCATTACTTCTTTCCCCTTAGTAGTAACGGGGACAGTAGGCTTGATAGGTGCCACGGTGGCAATAGTCTTGGCTTTCTAGTAGGAAGGGAAGTCCTGAAGATAGTTGAGGTCAAACTCAGCACACAGCTCCTAAACTTCCGGAGCGATGACTTTCATCATTACAAAAAGAGCCTTCCCGAGGATAACCTCGAGGTCTTCAAATCTGGCTCCAAACTTGATGGTGGGAAAAACATTGTGGGCTTCATGGCTTGTCGGCAAGTTGCAGGAAAAAGTCAGCGTTGGGTTGGCGATTGCAGCAGCTTGAAAACAGAAAGTTTTGAGGTTAGTTATATGGCCAATAATTCTCAATCTTAGTGCAAGCACTAAAAATTAATAAAGGTTGATCTTTAGACAGGATAAATTTTTTTTATTTAATTTGGTCGGAGTTTTAAAATTTTTTAATGAAAGTAGTTTTAAAAGAAAAAAAAACATTTAAATTATATAAGGAAATTTTAAAGCACGCGCAGCATGACACGAATTTGATTTAGTTTGCAAGCTAGCAAATCAAACTTGAAAGAGAGATGTGAAGTGATTAGGACCCAGTGCGGGACCCATTTAGCAACACATAATGGCCAGGCAGAACCAGTCCACCCACACACCTATTGGGGTTCTGACCCCACATGAGGATTTAAAGAGTCCTTAATGGCCTCCTGAACCCCTATGTTCAAAAGTGATTGAACAGGCAGTTCAGAAGTCCAAAGAGTTGATCGTACTTTCCCAAGACAGAAATGGGTAAACTACGTCAACGAAAGAAGGGTATGTTGGTCCATGAGGGACATGAACACATTATCGATATATGAAGATAGTATTTTTTTTAATTAAATGGAAAGAGAAGCTCTTACCCTGCGGAGTCACCAGAAGCTGTTAGCACTAAAAAGTTAAGGAGTTGCCCGTAAGAAGCTGTCGGTCACTAGAATCGAAATCTCGTTGCCCGCTTTGGAAGGACGTTTAACTTTAGAAAAATATGAAATCAATCTGACCTCATAGTTTTTGAAGTTTAAATGAAAGAGCACTATACCTCAAATCTTGTATCTATCCCGAAGGATAAACATAAAGACATGAGGGTGACGCTCGATCAAATAAACTATGAAATGTATGTCGTCCCTTTGGTCTGCGAAACTATTTTATTTGCCGACAATTTCACCTATTTAATATGAAGTATTAAACAGGTTTTATATTAAGCTGGGTTTAGAAAAGATTCCTATAATGGCAAGCCCCTATATTTAATTATATCTTAAATGACTAAAGTCAACTAAGAAAAATCTTTAGGAAATATTATCTTCAAGGATTTTAAAAGGATGGGACTTTTCAACAAGATTGGACGAAGAGGTGTAAAAAGAGATGGTTCAAATTTGGGACATTTTGTTTTGAAATCCAAAGGAGGAAGAAATAGGGGATGTCACAGATCCGGGGGAGAACCTCGGTGACTTCCCAAGCTATCCTATGGTTTGGGTTCAATTTTGAGGAGAAATTATTTGAATGTTTCATCCTGTCAATTTTATTAGTTAGGACTTACATTCATGTGAAAAGTTCACACAAATAGCCTGAAAGATGTGAGAATTTAGGTCGTGACGAATGACAACCTCAGAATCCTAAGACAAGTTATGGTTTATATTGTATAGTAGAGCTATACAAAGGCCTAAAGATAGGATAAGGATTTAAGTTGCATAAGCAGACTACCTATGGCTTGTTTGTTTACTTGAATGGTGTAGCTGAGGAAGACATGTTTTGTTGTTGACGATGGCTGTGATGCCCACCATGCTATCTCCAACGTATTTGCCATGACTAGTTTGAGTTTTCTAGGGTGTCAAGTTATGATGTTAAATCAGGTGGCCCTATGGTTGAATTTCTTTAAATTTTATGGGGCATGTTAAAGTTGATTAGAGTGACACTGGTTAGGATCCGAAGGTTCCCTTGTTCTGGCACCACTATTTTCTATTGGATTCACTTAGTCCAAATGAATTTACTAAACTCAACTTATTGAGTTCCATAATTTCATTTAGATCATGGGAAGCCTCGTTAGCAACCGTAGGTTACCTCCTCCAAGGGATTCCCATTAATCCTATAGATACGTCTTAATTTAGTTGCAGTTATTGTTTTGTGTGATGTTTGTGATTAAATTTGGAGTTATTTTATATTTTGAATGTTGTGGAGGTGATTTTTATCTTCATTGATTTTAGTTATGGTTTGGTTTTGATTTTGTTACTATCATGATAGTTTTAGTTTTCATGCAGATTGACATCATTTTTTAGCATGCAAGTTTGTGTTTTGCAAACTTGAAAGAAAGTAAAGTACAAGAAAGACAGTATTGTAAACTGTAAAAAGCGTACCTGGCGAGTCTTCTCGTCCAGCACCTGAAACTTAAAATGCATGTGAGGGCATATTTTATGAAGCAGGAAAGTAAGGTTTTAGTGACCTACCTCACGATAAACCATATCTTGGTGGGTCCTTACTAATTTTGATTAAGAATGATTTTATTAGGCAAAATATATTAAGTTTAATAGACCTCCAAGGTATCCAGCAGGTCCAGAGGTAAAGCAGGTCCATGCTTCTCTCTTAATGCCTGGTGAAAATTCTAGAGCTCGTTTAAACTTATTATGTTGCTTAATAAATCCATCCTATAAAAATTCTTTTAATGCTCAGTGAAAATTGATGTTTCAATTATCCCTATGAGTAAGGTAATTATCACTTGTGATTTAATTTGTAAATTATGTAGGTGATAACCGTTAAAAGGACAGGGTAATGTTATTAAAACACTTAGCCAATTTGAGTTTTAAGTTGGGCTTGTGGTGTTCAAAGGTGTTAAATTTAGCTATTTTCACTTTTCTAATCCTCATTTAATTAAATTTGATTTAACTTAGATCACCACTAAGCCCTTTAGATCTAGGTGGATATCTTGGGTATTTTGAAAGAAGGTAAATTTTTAAGTGATGATAATGATTCATTTTTAAAACATTTAAATGTCCTTTGAACATCAAGTACGGGTATTATATTAATGAGTCATCAATGCCCCAAATCATACCCCTAAGTCTAGGATCATTTAATTTAATAGGCCTCCAAATTTTAATAATTTAGGGAGAGTACAAATTCATCCTTTAATTAATAAAAATGAGATTGGTTTCTACTAATTATTTCCTCATATTTTAATCATCAAAATATTTTGATTAGGATCAAAGATTACCCATTTCCCTTTTTAACATAAGCCTAAATGTTAAATAAGGCTAAATTTCCAAAATTACATTTTTGCCCCTAAGGCCCTATCACTTCATAATTTATCAAAATTTTTCCAAATGACTTTAGAATTTTTATCCCACCTCACTCATCGGTTAATTAAGACATCAGAAGAGAAAATGTGATTTTTCAACATTTAATTTAATTTACATATTTATTTTCATGCAAAAATATGATTTTTCAAAGAAAATTACATAACTTGACTAAGGCAAAGCTTAATCCCTTCAAATTTTTATTGGTGGTAGACTTAGACCAGAGAATAATTTGGACAAAATTTCATGCTTTATTAAATTTTATTTGAATTATTAAAATTATTTTGAGTTCTAGAGTTTTTATTAATTGTAAAATTTTAAATGTGGAAAATTAAGTTTTATATTTTTAAAAAATCTCCCTAAGGTTAGAAAACCCACAAAAACAAATTATACATTTTTCTGATTTTTCTTTGATTTATTGGAATAATTTTAGTGAAACTTCATTTTTTGCCTTTAAAAAATATTTTTTAAAGTTTCAAAATTTAATATCTTTGCTTAGAAAATCAAGAAAAATATTTGAATTGTTCCTAAGTGCTTAGAAAAGAATTTAGAACATTTCCATGAATTTTATTATTTTTGTACTTTTTATCATTTTTTAATTATTTAAATATTAATAATAGGCTTGAAAATAGAATTTTATTTTTAGAAAGTTCCTCTGACCACAGAGGACTCCAAGAGCAAGTTTTTATAATTTTTTGAGTTATATTTTAATTATTAAAAATCATTTTAGTGCCAAAAATGTCATTTAACTTGAAAAATCAATTTGAGTTATTAAATGAGCTCCAAATATTTTGAAATTTTTATGGGGAGTTCGCTGAACTTTGAATCTTAGTGGAGATTAAAAACCAAGTCATTTAGATGTTTGTGTTACCCAAAATTAATTTTCTTTGTGTTTTAGGGTTGATGGAAATTAAGTGTATTTTTAATGATTTATCCCATGAAATATATTCCAAAGGGTTCTCTGGTCACTTTAAACCTTCCAAAATTTTCTTGGAAATTTCTAAGAAAAATGCTAATTATTATGATTAATTTATGCAAAAAATAGACATAATCTTGAAAAATATGGCTCTCTGTCTAGAGATCTTCTCTGACTTTGGAAAAATCAGAGAATGTTCCAAAAGACAGAGGCAACAACATACAAAAATTTTAAGCAATGGTAAAATGTCTATATGCATGGGAAATCAAAAGACTCAAAATAATGATTAATTTATTAAAAATAAAACATGCCTCAAAAAGAACTTAAATTATTTCCACACTGTTCTCCTTTATTCACTAAGCAACAGAGTAATTTTACTTTTTTTTGAGATTTTTCTACACCAAGATGTGGATTTTTAAAGTTAGGGCTATTTAAATAAATAATAAAATCCCTATTTTTCTATTTAAACAGCGCGGTGCCACCTCATCGTAGTCCTCTCCGAAGCTTCATGCGGCGTGCTTCCGTTCGACGCCAGTAGCCACGTGTCCTGTCTTTTCGAACCATGCTCCCATCCAGTACAATCAGAGCCCTACGTATGATATACGTGCGATCCAACGACGCTCCGTCATCGTCCCCGATGGTCTAACCTAAGAACGATTTTTTTTAAGCTTGATATCTCTCTCATTTCTTAACCAAATTGAAAAAAAAAAAATTTTAAATGCTCATCTTGATTAGTAAAACATATCTATATGGTTAAGATGCAATGAAAATAAATCTAAATAATTGGAGAGTGAAAATAGGCTCAGGAAGAGGAGGAGATCAATACCTTGGCTCTGAGAAGGAATGATTCAATCAGAGGTGCTTGGCACGTTCATGGAGGTCCAAAGAGGCTAGGATTAAGCCTCTTGCTGTGGTAAATGGTCTAGGTATGAATTTGACCAAGCACGATTTTAAGTGTTGGTCTAGAGTTATGCTACGGTCTCTATAGAAGGGGGATTTGATGGGGCTTCTCCTTCTTTCACTGTGGTGAAGGTGTGGGTGAATTTATTTTGAGTTTGATAAATTGTAGAGGTGTGGTGAGCTCTGTCATGGTTTTTCACAAAAGTTTGAGCTCAAAATTGAGCTTCCACAACGGGAATTAGTGGGGGAAAGTGATTGGCTTGAGCTGAGGAGGTCTTAAAGAGTCTCCAGAGCAATTTGTAGGGGTCCCTCTGAGAAATTTTTCAGCACTACTTCCATGGCCGTAGAGGTGAGCTTTTTATAAAAATGTCTTATGTCTTGCTGCCATGGCCAATTAGGGGGTGAAAATGCTTTCTTAGGTGGAGGGCAGAGAAGCCCTAACATTTCAATTGGGTGAACTGACCTCTAGGTTTTCATTGGGTGAAGTTTAAGAGGGGGTGGCCTTCAGTTTTTTCTTCTTCCGTGACTTGGCCAGCTGGACAAGCTAAGGGGGTGGTCAGAGGGCTCAGGGACCTCAGAGGAATATGTCACAGTAATTAAATGGGTTTGGGCTTTGTTTTGACAAAAAAATCTTAAGCTTAAGCAATTTTAGAAACCAAATCCCTTAATTTAGGGGACCTTGGCTCCATGTCTTAGCTTAGGTGGTTTTATGGAGTTTAGAATGGTCACTAGGGTCTAAACAATGGCTGTGTAGTTATTAATTTTGTGGATTTGGGGTGGTTAGGCTAACTTTAGTGCATGCGTACAATGTGGGTTCAAATGACCAAAACATGGGTTTGAGCTAGGCCAGCCATGAACTTGAGCCCAATTGATTGATCAACATTGTGTAAATGATTGTAATTAAGATTTTTGGTGAAGGATTGAAAATATTTTGAGTTCACTTGGAGGGTCTATTTGGAGGATTTTTGAAATTTGGTCAATTTGGGCATGTTAAGCTCGACTTGGGTCTAGATTGGGATAGGCTTGGGCTAAGTCCAAATTAATTGTTGAAGAGGGTCAATAGGGACATACTGAAGAGTTTTCATCATAAATTGGGTGCCAATTTTGGGGTTAAGGCATTCAGGTTGGTGGAATTCGGAGACATAGCTAATTTGGGTCAAATTTGGGGATTTTGGACTGAGGTCAAAATTAAGTGAAATTGAGGCTTCACCAAGGCCAATTGATGGTCAATTTTGATGTTTAGGAGTGTTATGAGGAGTTTGCAACAAAAATTATGGCAAATTGAGTGGGCTATGGGTTTAATTGTGTGAGATTAGGTCATGTAGCCAAAATTGAGGCTTTGACTTAAATCAAAATTGGGCTCAAATAATAGGCAAATTAAGCTTTGATTTGGTTTATATTAATCATATGGAAGGTTAATTTGAGTTTAGATTTGAAATTGGGGGAAGTTAGGACCAAATTAATTGACATTTGAGGTAAATTTAGGAAAATTGGGCCTTTAAAGGCAATTTTAGGGGTTTTGGTCAAAATGATCAAAATGGCCAAATTGGCTCATATGGTAGTTAATAAAAAAGAAACTAAGAAAATTTTTAGAATTTTTTGGATATTTTGGAATTTTTTGAATTTTGGGCTACAGAAGGGGCATTTTGAGAATTTGGTAATTTTTGGTGATTTTGAGTAACTTGGATTTTTTTTAAAAGGTTTGAAATGATTTTTGAACAAATTTGGATGTTTTGGGTGAATTTGAGAACTTTGGAAATTTTGGCCAAGATTAGGGTCCCAAGGGTATCCAGGTAATTTGGGTGAGTTTAGGGCAAACAGATAAGTTGGGTATTTTTTTTGTAAAATTGGGGGTTGACCAACACATGTGAGCTATGGTCCAATGGAATCCCTATTTGGGTCCTCTATGTACTGGTCTTAGCTAAACCCTAGCCTAGGGTCAGTGGGTTTAGGGGACCATCTACATAAGTATCCCAAAAGTATCAAGGGATCAAAGTAAAAAAATGTTGGCTTGTGCTTGTGAGTGGTTGTGAGTGAGGTAATTGCTGGTGAGTTCCTTAGCTCTAGACCAACACCCAGGGCCAACCCTAAGGTCCAACAGTCCTATGGAAACTCTCCTTGAGCTCCCTTATAATGATTCTACCTACTCAGTGCTAGAGCTTAGGACCAATATGTAGAGCTTCAAGTCGAGTAAAGAATAGTTTAGAGTTTCTAATGGTGAGGGTTCCTTTTCTAGTTTTCTAAGAATAGTCAATAGGAAAGTCATATGGCTAGACCTTAGGTTACTAAAGAGGAAGACTAGAGCTCAACCAAAAGTGAGGTCAACAACATCGCTTCGACACATGAAATTTTCTCCTTTATGGATGGATCGTTGGGATACAATCAGATCAAGATGACTCCAGAGGATGCAACACTTCTAGCATTCAAAACAACGATTGGGATCTTTTGCTAAATAGTAATGTCATTTGGGTTGAGGAACGTAGGAGCAACATATCAACGAGCAATGATGAAGATTTTTTACGACCTCATTCACAACCAAGTGGAAGCTACGTGGATGATTTTATCATCAAAATCAAACAGAATCTAGATCATTTATACGATTTGAGGATCGTGTTCGAATGATTACAACAATATAGTCATAAGATGAATCCCTTAAAGTGCGCCTTTACCGTCACTTCCGTGAAATTTTTTGGATTCATTATTCATCATCGGGGAATGACCCGGATAAGATTAAAGCTGTCTTGGAAATGTCTCCTCCCAAAACTTTAAAACAACTGCGTTCCTTCCAAGGAAAGTTGGCATATCTAAGACTCTTTATTTCTAATATCTCAGGTAGGTGTCAGCCTTTCTCGGAATTAATTAATTGGAAAGAAAAATTTCAGTGAGCCTTTGAGGACGTTAAGCCAAACTTAATGACACCTCCTATTTTGGTAGCCCTTATCCTTGGAAAATCATTGATACTTTATACTACAGCCTTAGAAGACTCTCTCGGAGCTCTGTTAGCTCAGGCCGATGACGGGGTAAGGAAAATGTGCTCTACTACTTAAGTTACCGTCTAATATCGACGAAGTAATGTACCCGCCCTTTCAGAAGCATTATCTAGCTTTAATTTTTGTCGCTAAAAACCTTAGACATTATATGCTTTCTCATAAGATTACCCTTATTTCAAAATTAAATCCATTGCAATATTTGATGACTCAACCAACACATTTCGGACGTTTAGCAAGGTGGTTGATGATTTTATTGCAACTAGATATAACTTTTGTTCCTTTTTGTGTAATCAAGGGACAAATTCTAGCAGATTTTCTCACCGCACACCCACTTCCAGCTAGGTCCCCTCTTAATGATGAATTACTAAATGAACAAGTTTTACAAATGGAATTCTCTAGTACCCAACGTTGGGAGATGTAATTTGATGGAACTTTGTCAGTCATAAAAGACAAAGGATCAGGAACAGTTACACTGGGCAAAGCAGGAATTGGTCTAATCTTCATCACACCAGATAGGGGAATGTTAAGATTCTCCTATCACCTAATAGAGTCGTGCGCCAACAATGAAACAAAATACGAAGCTTTAATCACTAGATTGGAACTGGCAATCTCGATGGGTATAACAGATATTACCATCTATGGTGACTCTCAGCTTATCATCCAACAAGTTGTTAGATAGTACAATATTTTAAAACCAAGGCTAGTGGAATACCACCGGTACACAATGAAGCTATTGGAGCACATTCCCAATGTAACTTTCTACTGGATTCCTCGAGGAGATAATGCCCACGCCTATACTCTAGAAAAACTTGTTAAAGAGCTGGCACATCCACTGGAGGATTCTATTAATATTACAATACAAGGAAGATGGGTTTTGTCTCAAATTGACCTAGACAATCTACTCAAGCTTGAAAAAGAGGAAGGAGTGACAGATGTAGTTGCTGACATCAATGAAGATTGGCATATGTCATTAATAGAATATTTGCAGACTGGAAATATGCTAGAGAACAAGTCTAAGGCCTATCACATCACAAGAAGAGTTATGTCATACACTGTAGTGGGTGATGTCCTCTACAAAAGATCATTCAATCAAATGTGGCACCAATGTATAAACAGAGCAGAGGCACAAAATATTGTCAAAGTGGTACATGCCAGATTTTGTGGTGCTCACCAGTCTAGACTGAAGATGAAAATGAAGATCAAAAGGCTCAGATATTATTTGCCAGCACTGATGTCTGATTGCAAGGATACAACCAGAAAGTTTCACCAGTGCCAAGTGTATGTGATGGTCATACACCAACCTTTGAATGTGCTACTCTCAACCGTCGCCTCGTGGCCATTCGAGTATTGGGGCCAGACATAATAGGTCCAATAAACCCTCCATCCTTTAAGGGACACAGATTTTTTCTTGCCACTGCAGATTACTTATCTAAATGAGTAGAGGCAATGCAGTTACGAAAGGTTAAAACATAACATGTCCTTTAATTTTATAAAATCCAAATTGTCTACCATTTTGGTGTATCGCACAGACTAATTTCCGACAATGGGACAGCCTTCAAATGCACCAAGATCAATAACTTCGTCAAAAGGCATGGGATATGCTAGAGATACTCTGCAATCTACTATCCCAAGGAAAATGGCCTATCCGAGGCCTTCAACAAAACACTAGTACAGATTTTGAAAAAAATACTGGACGAAAATAAAAGAGATTGACATAACAGATTTTTAGAAGCTTCGTTTGCCTATCGAACAACGTTCAAAACTCTCACTCAATGTACCCCCTATGCGCTTGTGTATGGGTCTGAGGTCATACTGCCATTGGAAGTTTAAACACTGTCTCTTAGAGTCATCATCGTCAATCAGCTTACAATAGAAGAATGTGCAAAGCTCAGACTTGAAGAACTACAGAGTCTCAAGGGAAAACAACTAGAAGCGCAACAGAATTTGGAACTTTACCAAGCAAGAATGGTACCAGCTCATAACAAATTGGTCCGCACGAGGACGTTCAAAGTTGGTGACCTTACTGTTATAATCAAGAGACCTATTCTTGCATGCCGCAAGATAGGTGGAAAATTTGAACCAACTTGGGAGGGTCCATTTGTTCTAGAAAGATTCTATTCAGGAGGATCCTACCAGCTAGTAGATTTTTGAGGTGAAAGATCTATGTTGTTGATCAATGGAAGATATTTGAAAACATATTACGCAACGTGACATTGTTTAAAATGAGATTTTGAGATACGTATTATTCTGGGTTTACTTATTTGGCCAAGCATCTGTGACTGGGTCCAAACTTTTGTAATAAGATTAATTTTAATGAAATGAAAATTTTGAAATTGCTCACTTCATATCTTTTCTCTTCTGTTTTTCTTAATTTTAACATCTCATTATAATTAAATAAGATAATAATAACAAAATTTTGCACCTTCACAAATTAAAATTTTCTCTAATAAATATTTTGTTCTGTTCTTGTTCCCGCAAAATTTTAGTGCACTTATGTTTTTTCTTGTCATCTGTAGAAAAAATGTCAGGATAGAAGTTGATTTTTGCCTTTAAGGATGGCTTGAATCTCACACTCAATGATGAAAGGGCACATTACGGCGGCATCATAGATTTTGACCTGGACTTTGGTCAAGTCAATGTTAACTATGAGGGTTCCCTGATGGTTATAATTAGCCATAAAAAAAGAAGGGTTACCGTCGCTTTTGAGAATTTGTGCAAAAGAAGACTCCTCTCAAAAGAGGAAAAAAGTAGAAAAACAATAGAATCCAATGAAGGGAACTAGTCGTTTACCATCCATGATAACCACTCCAACCGGAAACCTAGTCAACACTGACAATTAGAGACTACAAGATCCGCCTTTAAGAAGAACTCAGCGTCAAAATGTCAATCATCGCAGACACAGAGCTTTTCTACACAAAGAAAGAAGACACATGAAAGAGGCGGAAAATTTACTTACCCCAATTCCTAAGGGGAAAATCTACTACCCTTGCATGAGGGAAACTTCCGTCAGTTTACCTACTATGGAGGATGAGTCTGAATTCCCTACAGAGCAAGTACAATCTGAAGTGCCAAATGAATTTTACATGGGCTGCCCAATGTACATTGTTGAAATTCCTATTCAGTCATCAACAAAAGGGGCATTTGTGGAGTGCCCGACTTGCAATGTTCTACACTTAGACCACTACAGTAAATTTGAAGAATTTGTAGCTGGCGACACAGGATGCCAGGGGATAGCTTACTCAGACACTGATTCGTACATTCCATTACCTGTGGAGCCAAGTCATACGTGGTATACTACAGATGTGGAGATGATAGATCTACCTCATTGATCTCCAAGGATCCCCACATCAGAATTGGAAAGGATGAACAAAGTTAAGAGGGAAAAAATGGAATTTTATAAGGAAATTCGAGGAAATATCATCAACATTTTGGAAGACCTGGAACTGTAAACAGAAGTCTTCTCTAAAACTGATGAAAGGAGAATTCTTGACTGCATATTTGATATAAGAGAGAGAGGTCGTGCTGGCCTGCTAATGGAAAGAAGTTATTCTAAGCCATGAATGCGAATGAGAGGAAAAGGTAGGATAACCATCCAATGCAGTTGCTGCTATAATTTCAATAAGGATAGAGAAGGGAATCCCCCAAGCATCTTAAGAAAGGATGAGGTGGAACCCATGCCTTCCGAGATAAAGCAGATAATTAAGAGAATGGTTAGATGGAGCAAACTGTCAGCTGGTTGCATTCCAAATAGTTTTATTATCAATATATACGATTAGGGCGATTGCATTTCCCTACATATAGATCATCATAATTTTGTGAGGCCTTTCTACACGGTCTCCTTCATGAGAAAGAGCATTATACTATTTGGAAAAGAAATTAATGTTATTGGTCTCGGGGAGTTCAGGGGAACAGTTGAGGTTCCACTACCAATAAGTTCAGTACTAACTCTCAAAGGAAATGGTGCAGACCTTGCCAAGAACTGCATCCTAGGGGTACGACACCGCAGAATGTCTGTGACTTTCAGAAGGATGGACAACAGCAAGATGGAATGTAAATTCTGACCAGATTCGGAGCTGGAGGAGCTACGCCTATACAAGCTATGAGAGGTTTGCACCTATAAGTACACGTAAAGGGAATTCTTATCCCGGAGCATGACTTAGTAGGTCAGCTTGAACAGGAGCTCGTCCCACACACGACAGACAGACAGTTCTTTTTGTCACCTTTTGCACAGCGTTAGTAGCTTATATAATATATATTTAGCATGTGATGATCTAGATGTATTCAGCATGAGAATATTTTAGATGTGCTTTTGATGCTTTAAGCATGTATTCAGTCTGTAACACCTGTATTGAGCAGATCAATGAAATTTTTAGAATGTAGTTTGTTTCTTGAATTGCCATTTATGCGATGAATCAAAAGCTATCGAACCATACGTTTGTTCTAAACTAAAATGAACAAAGAACAAAATAATAAAACTTAATGATAATAAAAATTGAATAAAATATTCTTTTTGAAAAATAAATCAACCAATAAAAATTATATATATATATATATATATATATATATATATATATATATATATAT
>JXCR01119186.1:194314-206188 GCA_002079205.1 Phalaenopsis hybrid cultivar
GGGGGGGGGGGGTGGATGCAAGGCGTTGAGATCCATATCTAGTTCTTCCCCTTGTGTTGTGAGTATAGGACTTTTCCTGATTATACTGAGGGCTTCCTGGTATTAGTGAGGTCTCATCCTTCTCCTTCATGTCATCCACTTTTGCTTTCTTTTTCTTTTTTGCTTTCTGAGTTTGTCATTCTTCTTCCAGTGCTTAAGTCATCTCTTCCAGCCCCTCAATTGAGGGTTTGGAGTATTCACCGCATGTCTTTAGTTCCGTTTCTGCACTATTTTCTTGAGGGAAAATGTCCTTACCAGTATTATTAGTGATCATTATCTCCTTCTCTACAATAGAAAAATTTTTTGTAAACATTTCCCCCTCCACCACAATCCTAGGGGAAGAATGCTGCTGGTGGGTAGAATCTGGAGTCTCCATCCCCACAGTATTCAGAGCCTGTTCCTTTGACTGTAGATTTTATTCAGCAGGAGGAATTGGAGTTTTTTCAGCAATTCCATTGGGGTGAACTTTATAAGGATTGTTGAGGTTCCTTCAGGAGGGAGGATGTAATCTATAGCATCTGTCAACTGTATGCCCAAACATCTTGCAATGTTGACAATAATATGACCTTTGTTCCATTGCTACTTCTTGCCAAAAGCCATCTGACCCAGTTCCTATCTAGATTCTATTCATCTCAGGGAGGGTGATGTCTCTTTCAATGAGGATTCTAGCAAGAGCTGGTCCGGCCTTATTGTAGGTTGGAGTATTGATACACCAAAAATATATGCATTCTTAGACTCATATTTTATACCTATTTTTGATGATATTGCATTTTAATGGAAGGTATTTTGATGCTTTCTCATAGGTTGTTGATTTTTAGGGCTTGAAGCAAAAAAGAAAGCAAAAAGGATGAAAGTTGCAGTCAAAATGATGTTTTTGAAGAAATGCTCAGCACCGACAGCGCTAGCGACGTAGAACAAATTAATGCGAAGACTTTTTACTTAGCGCCGACGACGCCATACCAGAATTGATGGCTTTAAAGGTGGTGCATATCACGTTTCTAGAAGGTTTGCAATATTTCGATGAATTTTTGAAGAGTTTTTGAAGGCAGCACTTGAAGAACCGGCCTTGGGCTCTATTTGGGGTTGAATTTCTTAGGAAAATGGGCTCCTCTATGTTTTTCACTCCTCTACTTTCATTTTTCGCACCACATCATTCCATTCCACTTCCATATTATAATCAATTAGTGATTTTTTTTAATAGTTTATAGTTTTGTGGTGAGATTTAGAGTGAAATTTTTTGCAAGAGTGTTGGAGAGGGAGAAAAGTGAGAGATATCTTCTTCCTGCATTTCTAAGGAAAGGCTACAAAGGATTTGCTTAGAGAAAAGAGTTTTCAGATATATATTGTTTGTTTATTAGTATTGTATGAACTTTCTTTAATATATGAAATTTGTGTTATATTATTTCTTTCTCATGAAGTCTAAGTAGTTCCCTCTATCTTTCTCCTTACTCTTAGATATGGTGAAATGAAGAGATAATATGAATGTGCCAATATTAAATTGTAAAATAAATTATGATAATTTTTTAACTCCGAACTTAATTTATGTTTTGATCTGGTTAATTGAATTGTTAAAATGTGTTGTGAAACATATGATCCGGGAAATGGAGTATGAGTTTTACAACAGAGTAAGGATCACATTTGATTCCATGAAGGAGAACATCGTTTATGGAATTAAGTGCAAATAAATAAGGAAATATTCTTTGTTGGGTGTAGAATTGAAGAACCTTAGGGTGACAGACTAAAATCTTCAATTCAGTCTTAATGTTAAAAAATTGAAGCGAGAACTAGCCTTCAGGTGAAGGGAAGTGGGAGCTCTACAGTGGGAGTCGGCGTCCTCCTAGCCTAGCCACGAATTTAGGGACTAAACACTGAGATTAGCTAATGATTTTCTATGCACTGTCTCAGGGTAGAGAATTAAAATTGCTCTTATTTGGCACAATACATATTATGAACATTTACCTCATCTCATTTTACCATAGCCTCATTGTAGTGGGAAGGATACTTTTTTTTACATAAGAATCTCTGTTACATAAACATAGTTAATAGATTACTATTTACTATTTTAAATTTTGCATAATTTATTTGATAATAATTTAGAAATTTAATTTTGATTACATCTCAATAATTAAAATTAGTGACAGTGATTTCAATTGACTTTTTGTGAATTTCCTAGTGAATTTGTCATTTCCAATTTAAACCTTCCCGTAGGATCGATACTTGGGGCTTAAATAAAAAGTCCATTATTACTTGATAATGATACATATACTTGCATAGAATTCAAACATTAATTGATTATATTTAATTAAATTTTACACAATTTATTGCAACAAAAAAGTCAAATCAATTTTTTGGCGTCGTTGTCGAGCAAGGTAACAGTCGAATTAAATAGTTTTGATAAATTAAGAAATTTAGAGATAATATATATACCATAAAAACATATTATTTTTACTAAAAAAATATAAAAAAATTTAAAAATTAAAAATCCAAAAAGAAATATTTTTATTAGAGTGTTTTACTTTGCTTGCTTTATTTGTTTATGTGAAATATTGGATCTGAAGGTTCAATACCTTTCGATTCAGAATTAGAACGTACTATTAGAAAATTTTGAAAAAAAAATAATAATAATGATTTACAAGAAATGGCGAATAACATAGATAATCCAATAAATGAAAATCAATAAAAACCTCTAAAAGATTACGTGAATCCGATGGCAGATGAACTTCACTTGACTATTCAAAATCCTGATGTTGCTGGTAATTCATTTGAGCTTAAACCTGCTTTTATCCATATGGTACAAAATAATCAGTTAGAAGGATCACCTACTGATGATCCTAACTTACATCTTGCTAGTTTTCTTGAAATTTGTGCTACATTTAAATATTATAGAGTGTTTAATGATGTTGTTAGGCTTACACTTTTTCTTTTTTCATTAAGGGATAAAACCAAGGCTTGGTTAATTTCGTTAGCACCTAGATCTATTAGAACTTGGGGAGAACTATCACAAAAATTCTTGGCTAAATATTTTCCACCCTAAAAACTGCTATAGTTTGAGGGAAATCGATATATGAAGCCTAGAAAGATTTAAAGATCTTCTTAGGAATTGTCCACATCAAGTTTTAGGGTCACTGAGATCTATTATAGATGTTGTTGCGGGTGGCTCATTAATGTCAAAACTTTTTGATGAAGCATTTTAATTGAAGAAATGGCTACTAATAATTTTTAATGGCCCTCTGAAATGGTAAATCCTAAGAGAGTAGCTAGTATTCATGATTTTGATGCAATGTCTATTTTGGCATCTCAAATTGATGTTATTTCTAAAAATATTTATCAAATGAGAATGAATTATTCTCAAGTACCCCCAGTATTAGAGGAGAATTCACTAGAACAGATTATTCATACTCAATCATCTTATGAAACTTTAAACACTATAAATAATCAAAATAATAATCTCTATTCTAACTATTTTAACCCTGGTTGGAAAAATCAACCTAATTTTAGTTGGAATAATTATAATAATTTGGTGAATCCATCTGGAAATCTGAACAATCAAGGAAATCCTTTTATTATCCTCTGGGATTTAACTCCAGCCCTAACCCACAAGTTAAGGAAAAGAAGTTGACGATGGAAAAAGTAATCTTGAATATGGGAAATTAAATACAGAATCAAGGGGCTGCTATTAGAAATATTGAAAATCAATTAAGTTATATTGCTACTACACTTAGTAATAGGCCTTCTGGAATTCTTCTAAGTACTATGGAAGTTAATCCAAAAGCTTAAAATAAAGAACAAATTAAAGTTATTCAATTACAAAGTGGAAAAGAAGTTGAAACAAGGATCGAAAGAGAAATAGAAGTTGATAAAGAAAAGGAAGAAATGGAAAATGTTCAACAGTAAAATGAACAATTATAAAGCCATGTAGAAAAACCATTATCTCCATTTCCTCAAAGACTGAAACAAAAAAATAAAGATAAATAATTTACAAAATTTTTGGAAATCCTTAAGAAGTTAACGATAAATATTTCTTTTGTTAATGCTTTGGAACAAATGTCAAGTTATGTTAAATTTATGAAGAATGTATTAAACAAGAAAAGAAAGTTTACAGATCATGAGACCGTTGCACTTAGTGAAGAGTGTAGTGCTATTATTTAGAAAAAACTTCATGAAAAATTGAAAGATCCTGGTAGTTTTACTATACCTTGTGAAATTGGAGAATTTTTTTACGGAAAAGCTTTATGTAATTTAGGAGCGAGTATCAATCTTATGCCTTTATTAATTTTTAGACGTTTAGATTTGTGAGAAATTTCCCCTACTACTGTAACTCTTCAGTTAGCTGACCGATCAATAACTTATTCAAAAGGAGTTATGGAAGATGTGCTAATAAATGTGGATAAATTTATTTTTCATGTAGACTTTATAGTATTGGATATAGAGGAAGATAAAGAGATTCCCATTATTTTAGGGAGACCATTTCTTGCAACAGGGAGAGCTGTGATAGATGCACAAAAGGAGAATTAACGATTAGAGTTAATAATCAAGAAGTGAAATTTAATATAGCAAAAGCTATAAAATATCCTGTAATAGAATAAGATAATGAATGTTTCCGGATGGAAGTAGCTGATTATCTAAGTAATGAGCAGTTTAAGAATGAATTGGAGGATAAATTAAAGCAAGGAGAAATTTTTTATACTGAAAATGAAGTAAAAGAAGAAGATTTAGATTATATTCAGGGCAAATTTGAAGCATTAGACTTGCTGGAAAATGATAGTAAAAGTCTTATTCCTACAAGTAATAAACCACATGAACTTGAATTGAAGATATTACCTGCCCATTTAAAATATGAATTTTTAGGAGTGTCATCTACATTGCCTGTTATTATATCTTCTTTGTTAACTAAAATTCAGGAACAAAAGTTGATAAATATGTTAAAAAAGTATAAAAAAGCCTTTTGGATGGACTTTAGCAGATATTAAACGAATTAGTCCTTCAATTTATATGCAAAAAATTTTATTAGATGAACAGTATGAGCCTAAAGCAGATCCTTAGAGAAGATTAAACCCAATAATGAAAGAAGTTGTTAAAAAAGAGATTTTAAAGTGGTTAGATGCTAGAATTATATATTCTATTTCAGACAGTACTTGGGTAAGCCCAATTCACAGTGTTCCAAAGAAAGGAGGAGTGACTGTTGAAGAAAATGAGAAAAATTAATTAATACCAATAAGAAAAGTGACTAGTTGTTGAATTTGTATTGACTATAGAAAACTAAATATGGTCACCAGAAAAGATCACCTTCCTTTGCCCTTTCTAGATCAAATGTTGGATAGATTGGCTGGGAACAAATACTATTGCTTTTTAGATGGATATACCTGATATCACCAAATTTCAATTGCTCCAGAGGATCAAGAGAAAATAATGTTTACAAGCCCATATGGAACTTTTGCTTTTCTTAGAATGCCTTTTGGACTATGCAATGCACCTGTAACATTTCAAAGATGCATGATGTCAACTTTTAGCAATTTTATAGAGCATGGAATGGAAGTATTTATGGATGATTTTTCTGTATTTGGGACTTCGTTTGAGTTATGCCTTAATAATTTAGAAAAATTTGTGGAGATATGTGAAAAAATCAACCTAGTCCTAAATTAGGAAAAATGACAATTTATTATTGCAGGAGGTATTGCTCTTGGGCATAAAATTTCTTAAAAAGGTTTGGAAGTAGATCCTGCAAAAATCTAAGTTATAGAAAATTACCACCTCCTAATAATGTTAAAGGGGTGAGAAGTTTTCTAGGACATGCTGGTTTTTACAAGCGCTACATTAAAAAATTTTCAAAAATAACTAAACCCCTATGCCAACTTTTACAAAAAAGATACGAAATTTAATTTTAAAGAGGAATGCATAACAACATTTGAATTATTAAAGAAAAAATTAATCACTCCACCTATAATAGTACCACCGGACTGAAAGAAACCATTTGAAATAATGTGTGATGCTAGTGATTATGCTATTGGGGTTTTATTAGAGCAAAGGCACGATAAAGTTTTTAAAGTTATATATTCGGATAGTAAAACTCTAAATAATGCTCAAATTATATATACTACTACTGAAAGAGAGTTATCAGTTATTATTTATACCTTTGATAAATTTATATCTTGTTTAATTGGAACTAAATGTATAGTGCATACAGATCATTCTGCTTTTAAATACTTGATGCAAAAGAATGATGCTAAACCAAGATTAATTAGATGGATACTTCTATTGCAAGAGTTTGATTTTACCGTGGTAGATACAAAAAGAAATGATAATCAAATAGCTGATCATTTGTCTAAAATAGAAATAGAAATACTAACTAATTTTGCAAATGAAATTTTAGAAAATTTCCTTGATGAACATTGATATAGTATTGATGAAATGGAGGTACAGTGGTATGCTGATATAGTAAACTATATTGTAAGTGACGTTCTACCACCTGATATCAAGAATCTATAATTAAAGAAATTTATCTATGATTCAAAAGACTATTTTAGGGATGACCCACATATATATAAATAATGTAAAGATTTAATTATTAGAAGATGTGTGCCTTATGAAGAAACTCAACAGATAATTGAAAGGTCAATGTAAAGATATAATTATTAGAAGGTGTGTGCCTTATGAAGAAACTCAACAAATAATTGAAAGATGTCATGAATTCTGAAATTGGAGGACATTTTGGAATAAATAGAACTGCATATAAAACTTTGTAAGCTGGATTTTATTGGCCTACTATTTTTAGAGATGTTAATGAATATATTAAAACATGCGATATATGTCAATAAGTAGGAAATATTTCAGAAGAGACGAAATGCATCTAAATTACACATTAGAAGTTGAAATTTTTTATGTGTGGGATTAGACTTTGTGGGACCATTTATGCCTTCATTTGGAAATTTATATATATTACTTGTTGTTGATTATATGTCTGTGGATTGAAGCTATTTTTGTGCCTAGATGTGACGCTCGGAGTGTTTCTAAATTTTCAATTAAAAATATTTTTACAAGATATGGAATGCCGAGAGTAATCACTTCTAGTGGAGGATCTCATTTCAGGAATAAGAGAATCAAAAAAATTAATCAAGAAATATGATATAATGCATAGATTCTCTACTGCTTATCATCCCCAAACTAGCGGTCTAGCAGAAATCTCAAATTGTAAAATTAAACACATTTTAGAAAAAGATGTAAATCCTTATAAATTGGATTGGTCTGTTAGACTAGATACTGCATTATGGGCATACAGAACTGCTTATAAATATCCTATAGGAATTTCCCCATATATATCAATTTTTGGAAAAAAAAACATGTCATTTACTGGTAGAATTGGAACATAAAGCATTTTGAGCTATTAAAGAATTTAATTTTAATTTCAAGGATGCTGGTGAGAAAAGGTATTCGCAACTCAATGAACTTATGGAGATTAGAAATGATGCATATTATAATGCAAAAATCTATAAAGAGAAAATGAAAATATGGCATGATAGGAAGATTGTTAAGAAGAAATCTGAACCTAGAAAAGAAGTTCTACTCTATAATACAAGATTGAGATTTTTTCAAGGAAAACTAAAATCCAGATGGTTAGGACCATTTAAAGTGATTAAATTTTATCTTTATGGAACTGTTGTTATTAAAGATACTAACACTGGAAAGATATTTAAAGTTAATGGGCATCGTTTGAAACATTATTATGAAGGGCACTTCAATTTAAAGAAGTTTTACTGTTAAGTCAACCCAACTAAACAAATGGTATGTCGGGCAGACGCCATTAAACCAAACTCTTTGTCGAAGGCAACACATACTTATATTGCTATGTATTACTATTTAGTTTGTTAAGTGTCTTATATATTAGTAGATAATAATCCTACATAATTGCATTAATTATGAATTAAGTCAAATATTGGTATTAGAGGAAAATTTGGAATCGAATTGAATTAAAAAAAATGAAAATCACAATCTTGGCCGATGGCGCTGACGGCGCCAGAAGAGGCGTCGAGGACGCCCTAAATAACGAACATCAGCACCGACAGCGCCAATCAGAAGCACCGACCGTGCCGATTGTGGTTGGACAGTTTTAGATGAATTTTGGTGGGTTTTAGCATGATTTCACTTCATAATAACCATCGGGATGAGTTTAAAAAGGCCTAGAAACATCCATGGACGTCTAGTAACTTCCTATTTTTTGATTCCATGGCTTCCAATTCCAGAAATACTTTGAGGTATGGAGTTTTCAACAAAAGAAAGTTTATTAGTTTTGACGTGCAGCGATTATATGATAAAGATATTACGAAGAGGAGATTGATCAATAAAAGATGATTTGTTAATCATGGAGTGATCAATCATACTGGTTTGATTGATAAAATCATTCTACAAAGGCGTTTGGAAGTATTGTGTTACACTACGTCTGCAATTGTTGTACCTGTGGTGAAAGAGTTTTATGCAAAGTTACATGGAATTACTCAAGGTTTTTTCTTCATTCGAGGTAAGGTTGTACCATTTACTCCTGTAAGGATTAATGAATTGTATATGATAGACAACATTCCAACCTGTCATTATACAAATATCATTCCTACACGAGATTTGATGCAAGATGTGTATAATCTTCTGACGAATGAAATTGATATGTGGGAGATACGAGATGAAGGATATGTTAGTTTCCCCACTTCATTACTTAATCCAAATTCAAAGCAATGACATTTCTTTATTGCTGCAAAATTACTCCCTACTATGAAAATTAGTAGAGTTACCAAAGAATGTGTTATTTTAAATTCCAGCATTCAAATGGAAAATCCAATTGATATAGGGTATATTATATTTAAATCTATTATGGGTATCCTTACTAATGGACCAATTTATGGACTTAGGCATCCATCTACCATCTTTTTTATTTGCAGTCAAGCCCAAGTTCCATATAAAATTTGGGAAAAGACTTTATTACCTTGGGAGCCCATGAATACTATAGATGAGAATTATTGTGGAAATGGGAATGAAGTATTAGAAGCCATCATAGATCAATCTTCACATGCTTCAACTCCATTAATACCACCAATAGTTGGAAGTTTGCTTGCTTTGGAAAAGAAATTGAAGAAAATTGAAAGAGAACTTCAGAGTATTATGAATGTAGTAGGAGATCTTAAATACCTTTTTGATCACCTAGATTGAGAATGAAAGAAAATTTTGAACACACTGGAACTTTTGAATAGGATTAGTTCGGAAGTTTAAAGAAAAAGAGTAGATCGAAGAAAATTTGACAGATCAATTCCCGTAGTGATCCTTCTATAACTTATATGTTTATTACCAATCTATGGGAGATATCAGAGGAGGAGAAAACACTGAAGAAGAGGTGTAATAATTGAAGACTTCAAATTCTCTATCTATTTTAGAATAATATATATATTTAGTGTAATTATGCGGATTTAATTTGGTTTGTTTTTTTGTTTGTTGCTTTTTGCTTTAAAATTCTGAACTTTGATTGTGTGTATAGTTTTGTGACAGCGTTTAGTGTTGTGGCTTAATTTTTACACCGATTTATAATTAGTTTGTTTAATATGTGTGATTGTGTAATTAAAAATTGTGTTTGTAAAAAGTATACTCTCATATATAAAAGTTAGTTTGTTGTTGTTTGTGAAAATTCGTGTTTGTGAAATGTTTTGTTTTGTGAATTATTGTTAGATAAAAATTTGTGTTTAAAATACTAAAAATTTTGGGAGTAAGTCGATAGGAAATTGAAAATTAAGAAAAATCTAAATATGAAATTTTTGACCCTTCAGCGCCGACGGCGCCCTCGACTCGATAGCAGACTTTAACCCCTAAAAATTCAGAATTTTTACTGTGACCACCATTTTTATGCTTAATTCATCTTCAACCTTTGGTTTGGGAGGCTAGGGCTTAATTTTGGGCGGATTTGAGATGATTTAAAGGCTAAAAGACTTTGGATTTCATCTTCTCTAGGTAAGAGCTACACTTTAAACAATAATTTTTTTTATTTTCACCAAGGATTTATCTCACATTTCATTGATCGGAAGATATGAAAATTTTTTTGAGAAATTTTTGAGAAAATCCTTTGGTGATGAATTCTTATTTAGTGATTTTAAGTTTAAAATGTTTTACATTTTGATTTTTTTGGAATTTTAGAATTTATTCGAATTTTCTAATATTTTCTAGATTTCGTATGGCACCTAGATCGAGCAAAAGGAAAGTAGAATATGACGAGTAGAGATTTCTTAGCTTTAGAGCCAGTGCTCAATTTCATAGCATTTTTGAAAATATGAAAGTAACTCAAGACCGAGGTTTTAAAAATCTTGGAGGAGAAGTTGAACGTTTGATTATTGCTCGATAGTGGGAAAATTTTTTTCATTTTACTACAATGCGATAGCTGGGATTGTAATGTAATTTTATGCCAACCTTCCTGAAGCTTTTGATGATTATGTATTTGTTCATGGAAAAAGGGTAGGATTTACTCCAAAGAAAACAAATGAGTTTTATTTCTGTAGAAGATGTGTATAGATGCCAGTATCATTCTTTTTCTGTTATAGATCAGGCTTTAAATGAAGTTATTTCTTTTCTAACTAGCGAGAATGGGGATTAAAAAACAAAAAATGGTGTTAAATTTAACTTTCCTCTTTCTATGTTAAATGTAGTATCTAAAGCCTGACACTATTTTATTTATGCGAGGATGATTCCAACGAATCATCATAGTGAAGTGACCAAGGATAGAGTCATCCCGAACTATTGTATTCATCAAATGATGGATATAAATGTAGGCTCTGTCAATTATATGAACATTCGATCTATTTCTCTGGGAGAGACCACTGGTGGATTGGCACACCCTGCTCTTATTTACTCACTTTGTGAGCAGGCAGGAGTTGATTTTAGACCTAATAAGAAGCCATTGGTCCTGCCAATGTCAAGACTTATGAGTCCAATGTTGATTGGAGATCTGGAAGACAGGCCAAGGATATTCCTTCTACTTCTAGAACCCTTAGTGAGCCTACTTCAAGTGACCCCAGCAAGAGGGAGTTGTTGGATCAGATGATGATACAACAAGGAGATATTTTGAGGATGGATCGTAGCATGCAGAATATAGAGGCCACAAATGCTCGCACTGATGATCTGATTAGCCAAAAATAATATGATGTTGCTTATGATGATGCTTTAGTGAGATACTTGAGGGGTGATCATACATTTCAATTCCCTATTCACTCTACTTATACTACATATAAGCAGTGGAAGTTAGATGTCGATGATGAGGAAGATGATGACTGGTGATCTCTTTTATTTGTTTGTTTGTGTTGGTACTGTGTTATTGTATTGTTTGTGTTGTGATGTTGTTTAGACTTTGTTGTTATGTTATGTGAAACTGTAGTGTGGAAAGCTGTTTTCATTTTTAGAATTTAGTTTAGTTCTGTTGTTATTTTCAGCACTTTGTTCTATTTTGTGATTAGCTCTTTCACGGCAAATTTTATATGTATTATGTGCAATTTAATGTTTTTAGCCTTGTAGTTTTCATTTTAGCACTTGCAGTATTTTCAAAATTTATGTTCAAAAATAAGAATCTCCAACAGGTATAAATTTTTTTTATGTATTTGATGCTTTCTTTTACCCTTCATTTTTAAAGCTCTTCATGTAAAAATCTTTTAAAAATTTAAGTTTGGGGGGGAGAAGAAGAGAAATCATTTTTAGAAAGAGAAAAAGAACTTAATTTTATTTGTCCTCACTTAATTATATTTTCAAAATTTTAAATTTAATATGACCTTGGTATTAGAGGTAAACTTTGGATAACTATATTTATGTTTCTAAATATAT
>JXCR01119193.1:0-16728 GCA_002079205.1 Phalaenopsis hybrid cultivar
GGAATATATTATTTAGAAATTGTATACATTTACTTTTGTAATGAAGGTAGTTGTTCTTAACTATTCTGTTATCTTTGGTACTAATGTATTTGGGATGAGGCTTTGATCGATCTATCAAATTCTTTGAATTCTCTTGCATGCTTGAAATAAAGTTGTTTTAAACCATGTTGCTATTTAGTTTGATATCATTTCTTAATTTGACAATTTTAGATGGTGTAAATATTTGGCTATGAAGTTTTGAGCTAAATCATTCCAAGTAGTTATTAATATTTGGGGCAGTGAATTTAACAACATTTTAACTTTCTCTCAAAAAGAAATGGAATCAATCTAAGTCTAATGACATCATCAAATACTCTATTTTACTTAAAAGTCGCGCAAATCATTAGGAAACGAGCTATATGTAAAGTGAACCGTTAAACTGTGAGTTTTGAACCATTTAGATAATCGATGGTTTGAGTTTAAAATTATTACCATGAGTTTTTGGNTACTGTGCATACGACACAACAGTCAATTAAAAAAAAACAATGACAATAATGACATGATATTAACACATACAACAAATAAAAATTAAGTGAAGGATAACAAAAATAAATAAAATGAACTAGAAGTAGGAGAATTGGATAAATCTTAACTTATACAAAACAATTTTCCCAAAAAAAATCTTATACAAAACAAGTTTAGATCCTCGACAATTACAAAAAAAATATGGATTTGCTTAATGTGATGTACACAAGTGTATATGCCATGTTAGTAATATATCCATGATAGGGTTGGTGTAGCTCCTGTGACAGACAAAATTAGAGAGAGTCGTCTTAGATGGTTTGTCACATTAAACATCGGCCATCTAATGATCCGATTAGGAGAGTAGATGTTTTAGATTCGACTTATGTTAAGAAAGGTAGAGGTAGACCCAGGAAGACTTGGGCTTATTGTATAAAAAATGATCTTAGTTTATTTTAACTAAATGAAAATATTACACTAAATAGGATGCAATGGAAAAAAAAGGATTCATGGAGCCGACCACACGTAGTGGGATTAAGGCTTTGTTGTTGTTGTTGTTGTAGAGTATTATTCTCACGAGGAGCATAATATTAATTTTGATAAATTAATTACCAATTTAGCTCACCCTAGATTTTTANAGGGTACCATGTTTAGCACAAAATCATCAGGCTCAACATGAACTGGCTAAAAGTCTTATGATCTCATTAAAACTTAGAAGCTATTTGTCAGTCTTGACCAAGGAAGCTGATATATCTTCTAAGCTGTAATTTCAGCCATTTAACAATATATATTTAATCGTGATTTCAATCAATGGACAACATTTATTTCTACGTACTCTTGGCTGCATGCCTTTTGGATTTAGTGAAAAGAAATTTTGTTAGGTATGTTTCATCAGATATAGTATTTTCTGTGGCACAAAAGCTCNAAATAAATTGACAATATTACAATATTCAAGCCTGTAAATTATTTTAAATATGCAATATTAAACTGGCAAAATGCTTGAATATAAAAAATAAAAAACTTGGGGTATGTGCAATATAAGAGATTATCNGGTTCTTTCTGAACTTATATTGGTAGATTTTTGGGAGTTATATTACCCTAAATGACCACACCCTAACAATATCGCACCCCAATGTTCTCCTCATAAAATCTTTTATGAAACTCAAATCTCTTGAAACTCTTTGACTTTTCATGTAGCGACTTCTTTAATAAAATTCACTTCTTCCTGTGCTTTCTTTTAGGAAGGAAACCATGAATGAAACCTTGTATCCTTCTTCTAGCCTTTTTGTGTTTAAACCTTGTAGTGGTGGAACGTTGGGGCTTGTGATGCCACAGATGCCACACCATTGTGCTTGGCTAGTGTGGGTTTACTAGGCCCTAATTTTGTAGTGTACTGATGGGCCTTTCAGTGACAAATCGGAAGGATCTATATTGTCCAAGGACTTGCATTTTTTTTATCCTAAGTAAATATTCCTTAATTACTTTAATTAATGAAGCTAAAGCAAAAATCTTTCCCACTATTAATTATGTTGATATGGCTTGATTGAATGACAGTCATTAGTATGCTTGAAACTAATACCTTTGTGAAGCTTGGTCCAAGCTAAAGGGCGCATGGAACTACAATTTCTTTTTTTTAGACAGCTTGTTAAACTTATATTTGAAAAATCCCTGAAATATACTTTTAAGTGTTTATTATCGATAATTTGCTATAATGTTGTGAACTTCTGGTTCCACCTTGTTACCTTTGTCTTTATTAAGGTTTGCACTTTGCAGTTTGCTTAGTGGCCTTCCGCCTAAAAAAAAACAAGATTATTTACAAGAAAATTAAAATATATTTTATGCCATGCTGATGTATATATATAGTCAACTTTAGGCATACTTTTTGCTCATAATATGTTCTTAATATGACTAGAACATTATCCCCTTCAAGTGGTTATATGCTTGTTTTTTGGTAATAGTATATTGTAACATCTTATTAGTGCCATTAAATATAATTCTAATGTAACTTAATGCACTAATACCTTTGAAAATTTTATTCTATCAACTTTTGCAACTCTAGGTAAATCGTATAATTCTTTGGTAGGAGTTTTGCATACTTCAAATTGAGCCCTAATTATTGTTTCGACTATTGGCAAGAGGTACGGCATATATTTCTTTAGGCAATGAATTACTTCAATTGAAGCATACCTGGCTGGAGATGACAGAGACAAATCTAGTATATATTGCTCAAAATGGTGAATTGAGGCGGTGCAGAATAATGTTCTCATGTTGTTTTGTTTGCTAGGGAGAGATCAAGATTACACACACGGACTTGAATCTTTGTGGTATAGTTTGCCATCAGTGCTTATTTATTCTTTGTTTTATCTCCTTTTTAGTCATTTTTTTACCACATCTACCACAACTAATGATTCAATGATATATCACAAATTAGAGGCTTACAAGCCAAATTTTTGTAATTTGCCTTTTTGTTACTTGGTACTAATTAGTTTGCCTTGGGCATTCTGAAGGTGCACATGCCTTACATTGCATTTCAAGGCTCTTTTGATAAAAATTAACAAGAGTTTTTGTTTTGAATAAATTATAGGCTTTATAATTTTTTGTATTTAAGCTATTTTGCATAGATGCTTATTAGAATATACCCTTGCATCTGTATACCCAAATATTTCAGGAAATCATGGTTTAGGCTCAATTAAACTCGGCTTGGTTTAGGGAAAATTGTATGAATAAAAAGTGCAAAGGCGACAAACTCACCACAGTCCATCATGACTTCTCAAATACCATGATGAACTCATTTGGATCAAAAGAAGTCGTCAAGATCAGCCTGAGGTTAGAAGGTTTAGCACAAACTCATCAGGATAGCATGAACTCACAAAGATCAAAATGAACTGGCTAGGCTCATCATGAACTCATCAAGCTCGGCATGGGGGTACCATGTTTAGCACAAAATCAGCAGGCTCAACATGAACTGGCTAAAAGTCTTATGATCTCATTAAAACTTGGAAGCTATTTGTCAGTCTTGACCAAGGAAGCTGATATATCTTCTAAGCTGTAATTTCAGCCATTTAACAATATATATTTAATCGTGATTTCAATCAATGGACAACATTTATTTCTACGTACTCTTGGCTGCATGCCTTTTGAATTTAGTGAAAAGAAATTTTGTTAGGTATGTTTCATCAGATATAGTATTTTCTGTGGCCCAAAAGCTCCGCTCATTCCCAAAACAAGTCTTGAAATAAAGTTCTTTGTACTTGGGTCTTTTTATTTTGCTAATCTAATAAAATTTTGGAGCTTTGCTCCAGCTCTATATTTTTCATTCTTTTTCTTTCTTTATTTTTATGCTATGTGTGCCTTGCAACCCTTGTATGTCAAAATTTTGGTATTGTCTACAATCAAATTTGGATGCAGCAATAACTTTTGTGATTTCCATCGTGCATGTTGCACTGGTTTCAAGATGGTTTTATTATCAATGGGCTGGGATGTGTATTTTACCTTTTTTTTTAATCTATTGAAATACACATCATTAGCAAATGATAAGTGCTCGTCTCCAAGAACTTATTTCAATAACTCATCAGGGTCGGTTTATTTTTCAGCGCATGGTGTCTTTTTGAAATTTCTCATTTCTTTACATATTTTCAGTTTCATGCATATCTTTGTAGATTTTTATGATTGGTTTCTGAATGTCTAAAACCTTCTTGGATTTGTGAAGCTACATCTTGATTGCGTTGTAGAATAAATGATTTTTTGATGGTTATGTTACTTCCATTCAAATTTGTTTTTTTTTCCCTGGAATACCTGTGCTACAAATAATCCGTGCATGGTTTGTGTTTGTTCTAAGCTTTCCCATGCAATGAGAAACAGCTCGATTCTCATTTACATTTTATAATTTAATTCTAAATTTTTCATCAGATCCTTTGGCCTAATGGCACCTTCTTTATGAAGTTTGGAAGCTCACAAGAAAAAGCAGATAAAAGTGACTTCAGTCAGAAATCAGCTCAAAGTAGGAGCCAGAGGTACAGTGTTAAAGTTGGTGGACCTAGCTCTTTTGAGTTCCAGCTTGAAGCAGCTCGCAGAGCAAGTGATGTGAAGAAGATGATTCTTGGTGAGCTTACTTAGTAAATTTCTGGTTGGTTTTAAAAGATTGAGGACAGTGAAATTTGAATTTTTGTTATTTTTTATGTGATGACTTTTCTTCTTTCCTGATATCTGTTTTTTCTATTGGAAGCACTTTTCTTAACCGTGTTTTTTTTAGTTTAAGGATGTTTTGGAGGATCATATAAATCTCTTTACAACTCTCTTTGCTGTTGACTAAGAGCAGCTTTCATTCACTGATTTTATCTGTTGCGTTCAGAAATGAATCATTTTTTGAAACATTATTCATATTATAATAATCTTTCTGATGCCTGGCAAAGATCTAGCATAGGAATTACAAATGTAGCTTGAAATTGGTGTTTGATGTGCATGCATGTCTTATTCTGGTCGATACATGGAGAAAACAAATATTGGAATATATTATTTAGAAATTGTATACATTTACTTTTGTAATGAAGGTAGTTGTTCTTAACTTCTGTTATCTTTGGTACTAATGTATTTGGGATGAGGCTTTGATCCATATATCAAATTCTTTGAATTCTCTTGCATGCTTGATATAAAGTTGTTTTAAACCATGTTGCTATTTAGTTTGATATCATTTCTTAATTTGACAATTTTATATGGTATAAATATTTGGCTATGAAGTTTTGAGCTAAATCATTCCAAGTAGTTATTAATATTTGGGGCAGTGAATTTAACAACATTTTAACTTTCTCTCAAAAAGAAATGGAATCAATCTAAGTCTAATGACATCATCAAATACTCTATTTTACTTAAAAGTCGCGCAAATCATTAGGAAACGAGCTATATGTAAAGTGAACCGTTAAACTGTGAGTTTTGAACCATTTAGATAATCGATGGTTTGAGTTTAAAATTATTACCATGAGTTTTTGGCTTATTTATAATATGATGATGATCATGTACATGCGGCGTGACATAATCTATTAAAGGTCTAAATTGATCTAGTTCATTCAGTGAGTTTGCCATTTTTGTGAATTTTGTTAAGATTATTTTGTAAGTTTTCTATTAGTTCCTTCAATTCGGGTTTGTATGGAACAAGAGTTCGGTTCTCTATACTGTGCATACAACTCAACAGTCAATTAAAAAAAAAAATGACAATAATGACATGATATTAACACATACAACAAATAAAAATTAAGTGAAGGATAACAACAATAAATAAAATGAACTAGAAGTAGGAGAATTGGATAAATCTTAACTTATACAAAACAATTTTCCCAAAAAAAATCTTATACAAAACAAGTTTAGATCCTCGACAATTACAAAAAAAATATGGATTTGCTTAATGTGATGTACACAAGTGTATATGCCATGTTAGTAATATATCCATGATAGGGTTGGTGTCAGACAAAATTGGAGAGAGTCGTCTTAGATGGTTTGTCACATTAAACATCGGTCATCTAATGATCCGATTAGGAGAGTAGATGTTTTAGATTCGACTTATGTTAAGAAAGGTAGAGGTAGACCCAGGAAGACTTGGGCTTATTGTATAAAAATGATCTTAGTTTATTTTAACTAAATGAAAATATTACACTAAATAGGACGCAATGGAAAAAAAAGGATTCATGTAGCCGACCCCACGTAGTGGGATTAAGGCTTTGTTGTTGTTGTTGTTGTAGAATATTATTCTCACGAGGAGCATAATATTAATTTTGATAAATTAATTACCAATTTAGCTCACCCTAGATTTTTATCCAATAATTTAAGAAAATATGAAACTACAATCTGAAGATTTTATTAGACTAAACTATATTGCTGAGTTTTACATTCAGAGACAAGATAGAACACTCTAAATTTATAGTTCCTTCAAATCTATTATACTTAAATCCATAATCTAATTGTCAATTAATCAAGATGATTCTCAATCAAGAATTATGATATGTTAGCCTTTCTTTATAACTTACGTTTTACCTTTATTGATTTATTCACGATATTATCATATGAACTAGAATCATAAGATTGTATTAAGTATTGTTCTTAAATATTGCATGTTTAAATTGAATATATTCCTTTCCCAATTAGTAAACTTGCTAACATATCTTTCTTAATTAGAAAATAATTCTTTCAGTTATATTAAATATTAGATATTTTAAATTGAAATTCGGTCATAAGCTTTAACTAAATTGAGATTCAGTTATATTAAATATTAGATATCAAACAATTCTGAGAATAAAAGTTGCAACAATCAAACTATTTTCTCAAGTAAAAATTTTTGATCATGCCCCAAACTCAGATAAATACATTAGTTTCATGGCAAAATCAAACATACATTACATAGAACTAGAGTGAATATTTGTAGAAGTGAAGAAAATAGTGATCTGAAGAAGTCCTGTATATAGCATTTTTTTCTTCTTTCTACTGCTATAATGGCTTCCTCCTCTTTTGTGCTTTGATCCTCACTTTTAATTGCCACACTTTAAGTTCTCTAGTCTACATTCTTTTATGTTCTATTAGCAAATGTCTCCATTCAAATAACTCCACACAATTACTTTAATAATTCTCCCAATAAGCATGAAAACTATTCTAAAATTGAATGTCGAATCATTGTGCTGCAACACTAGGCATCCTAGCTTTATATGCTTGTGGGCTTTTGGCGTGTTCTTACGATATAACACCATGGCGCTAAGGGTAAATTCCTTAGTGCTTAGCTCTTGATCCCTTCGGCTATTTTTTGCTTCTTCTAATGCCACGGTTATCTTTATGTGGCACTATAGTGCTTTGTTCTTTATCCCGAATGCTTTTTTTGCCAATCTTATGGCATCATGATGTTGTTTAATCAGTGCCATGGCACTAGGCAATTTGGTTCTCAAGCATTGTTTCACGTTCTGAGTGCTTCCATGCTCCCTAGCCATTTGTGGTGTTGATTTTTCTATTTCTTAATCTTTTTTTGTTGATTAGCATCACAACATTGCATGACAGTGCCAAGGTTCTACCTTGTCTGTTTTATTTTTTGTTTATTTTTAGTTTTTTACTATCTTTTTTTTTCAATGCGGAAGTTTTAACCTGACATAACGTGAGAAATTTCTACCATAAACATTTTATTTAGTGGTAACAATCCATAAAATTATAGTTTTTTCATTTAAATTTCACATTAAATTATTAATTATTTTATTTATTCAACTCACTAAACAGTGACTTCAAAGAAATATAGAATTTAAAGAATATGCTACTCAAGAATATGAAATCAAAGAGTTAGACATGTTAAACAAAATTCTTTGTCATTAAGTTTCACAGGCTTGTCATGAGATCTTTGTATTACAACAAAAATATATGATATTCCTATTGAAAGGGATGGCTAAGTTAGGATGCACATATATCGAAAGCGGCAAGAAATTTAATCGTAAAGTTGGAAATACTCTAAAAGACATAATATTTGAAAATATCTCCTATAAGTGATGTTCGAAGACAATCCTACTTATCACATATTTGATATGCTATTACTTATATTGTTGGTTAGGTTAGTCGACTTATCCGCACAATTATGACGAATTCACAAGAAGGCACCACATCTAATTTTATAATATCTGAAAGAGACACGGGTAAAAGAAATTTTTTTAGAAAGGATGTTGATGTAACTCTTGAAACTTACACATGTCGATTATGTGGGTTTTATAGTTGATGGGAGGTCAACTTTAGGATATTACACCTTTTTTTAGGGTAAAATTATGATTTGGATAAGTTAAAAAAATAAAAATATAATAACATGTTATTAAGTTGAATATAGATTTATGGCATTAAGAAGTTTGATTTGCTATGGCTAAAAATTGCCTTAAACATTCAAATTTTCGATAGAAATTTCCTATATGGCTCTATGTGATAACAATTCAATTATCAATATCGCATATAATTTTGTGCAAAATAATTGTATTAATCATATTGAAGTTTTTTATGTGCTAGAAAACTCACGGTAGTGGTGTTAATTTAACTTCTTAAATTTGCACAAAAATCCAATACACAAATAAAAGAAAAGTCATGAGAGGAAACACAAATTTTTACATGAAAAATCCCTAGAAAAGGAAAAAAAAATCATAGGGTCTGGTCTAGTTAAAATAATTTACTATATAATCAGGAGTACAAATGTCCACTCTTCACGTGAATTAAAGAAGAAAAATTGCAAGATGATGTTGAAATCATAACTACTATGAAATAATTCAACAGATATAACAATATAAGGGTAGCTTGAATAATAACTATTGTATTTTGATTACAATTGTGATGGTGGGGTTATAATAGTCGTCTTTATAGAAGGCATAGTTGACTGTAAAAGTTATAGTAGGTGGCTATTACAATTGTAGTAGAGCTACTAAAGCTGTAATTGGAGGCTATAACAACTGTATTTAGTTAAAGAAATTTTAGTTGGTGGTTATGACAGTCGTAGTTGGTTATAAAAGCTATAGTTGGTGAGCGATAAATTTTAGTGATCGACCACAATCTTGGTTGAATGACGACAATCGTCGGGACTTTAAGAGTTAAATTTTAGTTGTCAGCTCACCTTTCTTTTTTACTCACCTCTTATCAAGTGAAGATTTGGGTCTATTTATAATTTTTGAGGGCATTTTGGTAAATTTAGTTAAGATTTTTTAACACTCCATTGGACGGTCTACATTAATTTCCTTAAGATTTTTTAACACTCCATCAGACGATCCACATTAATTTCCTTGATCACATATAATTTTTTCAACATTTAAGTGGCTTAATGACCTCTATTAGATGCTCTTTGGGTCGTTGGTTTCCTATTTTTTAACTGCTTGAATTTTATTATAAGCATGCTAAATCTAGAGATCATTTAGCCTTCTAGGTGATGCACCAAAGCCTTCAACTAAACTTTTAGTGTTTGAGCTAGGCTTATTTTTATTTTGGAGTCAAATTCGATCACTTTAAGCATCATAGAGTTCGTCTTGCTGACATGTTCAACTTGACTATAAAATTATTGAAATTAGGGATCAATTGATCTTGGTTTTAAATTTGGAATATTTCTTGCTCAAAATGCATTGAGATTTATGTTTGATAAAAGATTTATTGATGACATATCAGCTGTACTTTGTAAAACATATAGTTTTCTAATAATTTTTTAGTTTATCTGTATCTTCTAAGGCTTATAATTTTTTGATTATTTGTTGATGTGCATGTTTCTCTTAAGACTTAAATCATATGAGATTTTTTTAGTGTACATATATCTTCTGAGATTTATGGTTTTTGAAATTTTTGTGCATATGTATCTTTTGAAACCTATAGCTTTCTAAATTTTTTAATTGAGATCTTGTTAATCACTTGTTTTCATGGAGTCTTTCTAGTGAGGACTTTGTCTATCACTAGCTTCAATTGATGCCATCTCATGAGCATATTTTAGGGATATGAGTCAAGACTTTCTTTTTTAGTTGCCTTCCAGGTGTCTTTTTAGTGATGAATATGTCCACTACTGGTTTTCTTTCGAAGATTTATCTTGGCTTCTGCCACAGATATTGCAAAAGTAATAGTGAGCATTACTGACATGCACTAGCTTAATAAAAAGCTACATGTATTAACTAAAGTTGAGTATCAATGTCATGTATTAGCTTTGTGGATGATGGTGAGATGATGTTAATAAGCATTGATGTTGATATTGACCTATAATTAATGATCGTCAATGATTGAATGTATTTAAGAAATGATGGTTAAATAGTGGTAACTTGGTGATAGTAGTTCAGTTATGTTGGTAAATTTAAGAGTATCATCCAAATAATAGTGTTGGTGATGGTCGGATAACACCGATTCATTGACATGACACCATTAGTCATGTAGTGGTCGCCCTGAATGTGACAAAATATTAAAGCTTAGAAGTCTTTCAGGACTTAAGAGTTTATATAATTCTCCTCTTTAAGTTTAGGCCTTCATATGAGACAGTAGAATCAAATATCTTCTTTTAGTGGATGGAAGCATACAAATGTGTGATCTAACATTAATCCAAACTATTTGAGGTTATTTGTATAACATTAATAGGTATATAATTTGACACGAGAAGTCCACTAAGCATCCTTGACCTATTTAAGATTTTTTTTCTTTTTTTAATATGCATTTGCATTACTATATCAAAAGTTACAAAAAATGACAAAATTATAAAAAGGTACCCAAAAAGCACGAGTCAAGTGCAGCAATGTGCCTTGTCCTCCAAAAGTATAAAAGAAAATTCACTATTGTGACAATTATCTTTAAAAACAAAGCTATCCTGTAAAGCCAAGGTGGTACAAAAAATGAGCCGCCTTGTTGCAAGCTTTAGGATTATGTATTAAGAGCACTGGTTTGAAGGAAGAGCAAAAGTCCAAGTTTTTGCAATCCTGAGTTCTATTCTTACAAGCATCTTTACAAAAGGAGTGTTGGAGAAAGGAGATGACATTAGAGTTGTCGCCTTCAAGAATGACACCATTAACCTCATACATCCAAGGTTCCGAGAAGGTTTTAAGAAAAGAGTTGGCCAAAAGTTCAATGCGAGCATTGTCCCAATGTTCCACACTAAAGCCAACCACCAAAATGAAATCTCAGTTTTCATTTCTGATGATGAAGCCCACACTCCCTAGATGTGGCGAGAAAAGCGTCCCATGTACATTGAACTTTAACCATCTAGGAGCGGGGCACCAAAAAACATAATGTAATAGTCTATTCGACTGATTGATGGTCCAACACTCAATGTCGACAGGAGACAATATATACGATAGAGCTTCTAGGGAAGTGGAAGCGAAGGTGGTTGCCTTGCCATACGGTTTGAAATGCTTCTTAAAGTTTCTTGTTCGCCAACATTGGTAAATCACCTTGCTGAAAAGTAAAATGGGCCTTTTGTTCTTATTCACCATGGGAGACAACTTCATTAAACTCTTGCATATTTTGAATTCTAGGGAGATTGAAACCCCACAAAAAGAGTTTTCTTCTATCCTCTTGAAAAATGGAGCAATTTGCCATAATATGCGAAGTGTCCTCATGGGTGTTACATCCTCATGGGCAGAGATTGTTGTTCGTTAATCCTTATCCAAATAGCCAACAATTTGTTGAAATTGCATCAGTTGCCATCATTCGCCAAAACAATTGTTCTCTAGAAGTCTTGACCTTTTTAACCCACGCAAAAGAGATGTTGCTTTGTCAAAAATGGCATCCTACGCCATAACTGTCACTATTTTGCCAGTTAGAGAGATAAATGGGATTGAAGAAATACACAGGCTCGGTTCAGGTACAAAGTACAGTTGGATTTAAAAGTGGTCCTGCGTGTGACGGTTCAAAAGGTAGGAAATCGTGCGCCCCTGGGTCTCCTCAATATTAATAATGGTCAGTCATCTAAAAAGAGGGAATCAAAGATTCTAGTTTGATTGGTAATGTCAATATCTTTCTCTTTAGCAACTTTTCACCTGATAATTTTTTGACCTCTAAGGATATTAGACCTATCCAACATTATACGTCTGAGTGCTACTCGACATCATTAATTTGTATGGAAGAGATCCTGAAAAATTCATAGAGTTTGTTAGACATTTCAAAGTTTGTTGGATTTTTACTGACGACATTAGCCTATATGGAGGATATCGAAAGAAATCTACCAAAGATATTTGACATATCCTAGGTTATCGGTTGGTGCGTGGTTTGACGACGGTTACTTGTGTGGTTGTGGTCGAAATAAATTTGTTAAGTATGTTTAACCTGTAATATTTTATTGGTAGCAGCGTGGCTCAACGATGTTAATCTATGTATACAAGGTCGAGTGTATTGCACTAATAATTTTTGACCTATTTTATCTTATTAATCGAAACATTTAATCAACGACTTTGACCTGTGTAAAAGGGGTCTTAAGAAATTCATCATGGATAGTAAACCTTTCAATTTTATTTGTCAGAGTGTTACTCAACGATTTTAATATATAAGAAAGAAGTCGAAGAAAATCCACTAAGACTATTAGCCCTATCTAAGGTTGTTTGTTAGAGTATTACTCGACTCTATTAATATGTATAAGGCCGTAAGAAATCCATCAAGGATGTTAGACCTTTTGAGGTTTATCATTGGAGTGTCACTTGGCGATATTAAATGTTTGAAATAGATCGAATGAAATCAACTAAGGACGTTAAACCTATCAAAATTTATTTTTTGGAGTGTTACTCGATATCATCAACTTGTATTAAATAGATCTTAAGATATCTATCAAGGATGTTAGACCTTTCAAAGTTATTTGTCGGAGTGCTACTCGACTACATTAGCCTGTTTGGAAGAGGTCAAAGTAATTCATTAAGGATTTTAGGTTTATGCAAAGATCATTTGTTAGTGTTATCAACTACATTAACTTGTATGGAAGAAGTCAAAATAAATCCACGAAGGATATTAGATTTATCCAATGTTGTTTATTGGAGCATTCTTGACTATATTAAGTTGTATGGAAGATGTTGTAAGAGATTTATTAGTGATATTAGACTTTCCAACATTGTTTGTTTTACTTTTATTCAATGACATTAACTTGTATGAAAGAGGTCAAATGAAATTCACTAAAGATGTCAGACATATCTTAGGTTATTGGACGAAGCATGTCTCGATGAGGTCGTGAGAGAGCTGCTAAGGTTATTTACCTATTTTAGATTGTTGGTTCAACTGTGGTTCAATGACGTTAACCTATGTGGATAAAGTCGAGTGTAATTCACTAATGTTTTTTTTGGCATTTTTTAGGTTAGCAGAGTATTTGTTCAATTACTTTGACATATGTGGTAGAGCTGTAAGAAATCCATCATGGATATTTTAGACATTCCAAGATTATGTGTTGGAGTGTTACCCAATGACATTAGTGTGTATGGACGAGGTTTAAAGAAATTCACTAAAAATGTTAGGCCTATCTAATGTAATTTGTTTGAGTGTTATTTGATGATATTAATATGTATGAAAGGATGTCATAAGAAATCAATCAAGTATGTTAAACCTTTTGACGTTGTTTGTCAGTGTTACACAATGACATTAGTTTGTATTGAAGAGGTCGAAATAAATTTACTAAGGATATTAGACCTATCTTAGGTTTTTGGTTGGAGTGTGGCTTAACGATGTTACCCTATGTGGATGTGGTTGAGAGATTTCCATTAAGTATATTTGACTTAATCTAGGTTGTTAATTAGAGCTTGGCTCGACGATGTTAACCTATATGGATGAGGTCGTGTTTAATCCACTAAATACTTTTTGCCTGTCTTAGGTTGTTGGTTGGAGTGTGGCTCGATGATGTCAACATATATGGATAACGTCATGTGTGATCCATTAAGAATTTTTTACTTGTCCTAAGTTATTGGTCGGAGCATGTCTCAATGACGTTAATTTGTGTGGATGAGATTGAATGTAATTTATTAAGAATTTTTTACCTATCCTAAGTCTGAGCATTTGCTCGATGACTTTAGTTTATGTGGAAGAAGTTGAATTGAGCCCCACTGAGATTTATAAAGGCCATAATAAGTTGTCAAGAATTATTTATATATCTTGAGTTGTGGCATAGGCCGAAATGGAGCGTATATTTTAAAAAAAATATGATTACAGTCATACTCAAGAAAGTGATTTAGGAAATTCTTTATTTTTGAGTTTGTTGTACTCTAGTGGGGGTGTCCCAACTATCTATGCCGAATTACTCTTTTAATTTATTTCTATAGTTGATGACATGATTCAGTAATGTGAACATGATTCAGTGCGAGCTAATTTGGAGGCCAATGAGGGAGATGAAGTCTAACAGTATCAAGAAGGTCAATTTCTTGGTCAGGTTGATGAGGGAGCCCTGGACGAATATATTTGAGTTGGGCATTTCCGATTAGTGGTTGATATTGTGTTACGTAAGCTCCATCAATCGACATTACTGTTAGTTGTTGAGCCTCGCATATAAGCTGGAGAATCTCATTTTTAGATTCCTCCTTTATATGCTCATGGTAGAATAAGGGTAAAGAAGAGGCTCCTTTGTCGGTAGGATAATGTCTATTTCGTGAAGCGGCTCCTTTCTATTTCGCAAGGTAGAAGGAGAGCCCTGGCATCCTGACTTCGTGATCTTCACATAGAATTATGGGAGTTGAAGTGGGAGGCTCTATTGTTGCAAGCTACACATTAGAAGCCATTAAAAACTGAGATTGTTTTTCTCATAGATGAGGCTGAGCTAAATTTGTAGTGATGGAGTGATAATTTAATGTTTTAGCATTGCACAAAGATTTGACATACCTAGATGAAAAATAGTCATGCAAGGAGACAATAATTTTATATGTGAAAAAGCTCGAGAAAGGGAAAAAATTTACGAGACCTTACCCAATTAAAATAATTCATTATGTAATCAGAAATATAAATGTCCACTCTTCATTTGAGTTAAATGATATTACAAGATGATGTTGAAATTATAATGGCTTTGAAATAGCCAAACAGATTTAAATGTATAATGTTTGTTTAGACTAATCGTTGTAGTTTGATTGCAATCGTTGTGATGGGGCTATAACAGTTGTAGTTGGCTATGGAAGTCGTAGTTGGCTACAAAAGTCATAGTAGGTGGCTATGATAACTATAGTAGAGCTATTGAAGCAGTTGTGGAGTTTATAGCAATTGTAGTTCGTGCTTATACTAGTTATAGCTACAAAAGTCATAGTTTGTATTTATAACTGCCAAAGTTGGCTATAGAAACTGTAGTTGGTGACTATAACAATCATAGTAGGTTTACCAAAGCCATAGTTGAATGCTATAATAATCATGGTTGGTCGGCAATGATTGGTGGTCGATGATGACCTATAGTGGTCGATGGCGACCTTGGTGGTCGACCACGATCTCGGATGACTAGTGACAATTGCTAGAACGTTATAAGTTATGCTTTAGCAGTCAACTCACTGTTCTCTTATTGCTCTCCCTTTTCAAGTGAAGAATGGGGCTCTATTTATAGATTTTGAAAGGGACATTTTGTTAAGTTTTGCTAGGATCTCTAAATACTCACTTTGATATTCCACTTTGATTCCCTTATCATTGATAGTTTTTCAATATTTAAGTGCCTTAACAACCTAACAATTAAATAATATTGGGCTCGTTGGATTCTTCATGTCGAGCTGCTTAATTTGACCATAAGCATACCAAAATTTGAGATTGTTTAGCCTTCCAATTGATGCACCAAAGCCTTTGAGTAAACTTTAAGTGTTTGATTTGGGCTTATTTGGACTCGTATTAATTGAGTTTGCTTGTTGAGATGCTCAACTTAACAATAAACTTATTGAAATCAGGACTCTGATGATATCGAATTTGAATTTTGGAATGTTTCTAGCTCAAAATGCTTTGAGATACATATTTAATGTTAAAAATTTCTTGATGACACATCGAAATTAATAGACAATTTATAAAACTTTTGTATTCATTTGATTTGTATTCTACTTGTCACCACAAGCGAACAACATGCTGACATTCTTATCCAAAATATATATCATGGACATTTTTTCAAAAATTGAATTCAAGCTTATAATGGATAATATCCATTCATTCGTTTGAGTGAGAATTAGTGGCCATCTTATATTCAGATTTTCATGTACTGCCGTCTCTTTTAGAGAAATTTACTTTCATTTGTTAGTGGATGAAATTGTGAAAAAAAAAGTTAAATGTCATGAAAGATTTATTGGAGGTACTGAACTGTTGATAGCCATGCCTTTATTAACCGTTTTTCCATTAATCGTTTTAGCGGGGCAACAAACATAGGTCTAGATTAGTAAACAGCGAGCAAGTCCAAATTATCTCAGAGGGATAAAAAGAGCATGCATCTCCATTTGGTTGACTTTTGATGTAATGACCTTATTGTCTAAAGCACAAGGCCACTTAATGTCAACTTTTCTTTATGTTTTGAATTTCACACGTCATTTTTATAGTTTTTATCTTTACAAGCCTTTTCATCCTTGACATGGAAACTGAGGTATATTTATGGTGTGGAGCCATTTTATTTTCTATCTACACGGTATAAACATGAAAATTGAGGTTTATGTAATCAGAATTTTAGCCGGTTGACTTCTAGTATGTTATGTGGACATCTTGGATTTTGAATCTAAGTGTTTTCTAGAGAGAATGCTGCAGTACTAATCTTATTATCATAAATATTGCTTGTGATAAACATAAGACCTTCATTTAGGGTGTGTTTGG
>JXCR01119193.1:18477-29022 GCA_002079205.1 Phalaenopsis hybrid cultivar
TATGAGGTTCAGAACAGGTTTTACTAGTCATCTTTGAGAATTTTATAAGATTTTGGAAATTCGACGGTAAACTTCATGGCTGTACGAACGATTATCAACAGCTGGTCTGTTCAATATATGAAACTCAATTATATGCTACAGTTGGCTGCCAAAAGATTGGGCCTGGCTTGATCGGTTTGTCACTGTTCTGATAAAAAATTCTTGTTCTTACCTTCTCAATTTTCTGGCAATTGTCATTGATGGCCATAATATGTCTGACTGGCTACAATTTTATATCTCTACGTTGCCTTTTTATCGCTAAAATATAAACCAATACTTCCCAATATTCATCTTCATCATTTAGATATTTTATGGCTTTAAGTGGATTGGATTCTACAGCTTTTTAATTACAATTCAAGTATGTTTGATCAAAGCTTTTTAATTACAATTCAAGTATGTTTGATCAACTGTCATTCAGAATTTTGAAATTGTCACATTTGCATATTTTAGAGGAAAGCATTCACGATTGTTGGATCTAAAATTTTCCGAGGACTCGCACTACTACGTAAAGAGTTTAATAGAGGAATTTTGCACTAAAGGGGCTGTCAAGAAATAAGAGAAAAATAGGCATTTTATTATTCGGCGGTCCTCTCCCTTGTTTTATACTGATCTTATTTATAGACGTTTTGTTCTATACATTATAAATTAAGTATTCATTACACAAATCCTGAGAGAACCTTGATATATATTCCTTCTTTTGGCATAGGCGTTTTATTTAATATTCTATTGGTTACACCTTGAATTGGTAATCAATTCTTATAAAATATTTTTTCTACGGCCTCTATTGGTCAACAGCCATGGACTGAGTTGATCTTCTTGGGTGGGTTGATTGTCGTCCTTCAAAATCTATAAAAAATAGAAAGAATAAAATAAAATCTATAATTGTGCCGTCTCAGGATAGAAAAACTGTTTCAACTTTTGTTTTCAAATAACAACTAAAATCAGGCCCCCACTCCACTTCGACGGGGGAGATGATAGAAAATAGAAGAAGATATACCCTCCCGTCTCGCTCTGGTTTATCACAGCCCACGCACAGAGAAAGACAACTCCCTATTTGCATTGAATTAGCCTCGCTTCTTTATTCGTCTGCCTCTCTACCCCTTCGCGATCTTCTAGTGATACAGTCGCTAGCAGGGAGCAATGATTGGATCGATGTGTACAAAAAACTTTGTAACTCAAGCACAAAGCCCTCGCTCTTCTGCTTCAACAGTGGCAAGCATCTGAAATTTTCCACGCTCGTCCCCTTTTGGATACAGTTGCAACTAGGGTTGCCTAGAAAGGAAATAATGGAATTGTGACATACAGAGACCTTCGGAGCTCAATCTGTATTCTTTTGCTTTCGAAAAAGGTAATGAGCGGATCGCGACACACATTGCCTACAAAAGTACCGCTCCTTGTGTCACACGTTTCACAAGCTTAGCCGCTTGATCCTCCTACGCGCAAGCTGCGATCTTTTATTTGATTCACACGCGATAGAGCAGAAGCCCCTTCCTTGCCTTTGATGTTTTAACTCATCAAGCACCCAGGCTTCGCTAGAACAACTCTATTGTCCCAATTTCATAAACTTAATACTATTATTATGATATATATGCATACATATGTAGACCTTTATCCCATTAAGTTAGGTCGACTGCTTGTATCCTTTTTCTCCATTGTGTCCTATTAAGTCATTTTTATTTAATTCTAATAGATTAAGATCATTTTTATACAATATGCCTAAGTTTTTTTAGGCCAACCTCTGCCTTTCTTGACATAACTCGAATCTGAAACATTTATTCTCCTAACATGATCATCAAATAGTCGACGTGAGGTAGTCGATAGTCAGTGTAAAATTTGTCAAAAAAATCATGACATAAGCTCGGACAACGCCTTCAGACTTGCCAAAGTTATTGATTTTGGACTTGCAAAATATTTAAATTGGACTTTTGAACTTTTTAAAATAACTTCAAATTGGAAAATTTGGACTTGCAAAATAATTTAAATGATGACTTACAAATGAATTGACAATATTAAAATATTCAAGCCTGTAAATTATTTTAAATATGCAAATATTAAACTGGCAAAATGCTTGAATATAAAAAATAAAAAACTTGGGGTATGTGCAATATAAAAGATTATCGGTCGCTTCTTTGAAAAGTACATTCTTATATATATAGTTTTGATAAATAATATTTTAATTTTTGAAAATATGAGACCAAACCGATCTCATATAGACTAGTTTAAATAAACGAGCACAACATCACAAGTGATGCATTTATCTCGAGAAATAGACACATTACTTGCTAAATAGACTCGATTAAATAAACTAAAGAATTTATGATACTCGTTTTAATCTGCAAAATCTTTACGTTGGCTGACAAATCCATCTAATATAAAAGATTAGAAATGATTTATATTAAGCTAGGTTCTAAAGTTTCATATAAGACAAGCCTCTATAATTACATCTTAAATAACCGAGGTCACCTAAGATAACTCTTGATTTAGAAAAGAAATATTGTCTTCAAGAATCTCAAAATTTAGGACTTTCAAGGTCGGACAAAGGAGTATCAAATGGGAAGAGATCAAGTTTGAAACATTTATTATGGAATCCAAAGGGAGAAAACTAGGGGTTGTCACAGATCCTGAGAAGAGCCTCAATGATTTCCAAGCTATTCTATAGTTTGGCTTCAATTTTGAGGAAATATGATTAAATTTTTCATCTTGTCATATATTTGGAAGATGGGAGGATTTATGTCATACCAAACAACGACCTCAGAGCCTAAAGCGAGTTAGGGCTTAAATTGCACAACATGATTGTGCAAAGACTTAAAGATAAATTGAGGATTTATGCTGTATTAGACGAGCTACCTTGAAGTCCTATAACTTATTATTTATTTCTAAGGGAAGATTTGCTATTGTAGATTCGCTTGATCACTTGAAGTTGTTCTTTTATACATCCTAAACATGCTGCCCACGGAGTTAGCTCCAAACTCCTTGTCAAAGTGACGACTTTAGGTTCCAGTTTAAAGTTTTACAGTTTAGATGACATGTTTGTTATTGCTCAAGTATTATGCGGGGAGGGGAGTTAAAGTTAATTAGAGTGACATCGGTTAGAATCTCACGGTTCCCTCAGTTTGGTACCACTAATTTGTTTTCAATTTACTTAGTCTAAATGAGTTGTTAAGCTCATTTATACTGGGGAGATCTTGTTAGCAACATTTGGTTACCTCATTCGAGGGACTCCCGTAAATTTAAAAGGATGTATTATGATTTTTGTTGTTTTGGAAAAGTAAATTTAATTTTGAAAACATCTTTTGTTTTGCATATAAAGTAAATAAGTGTAGGTAAAGAATTGCTGCAAAGTAAATAAGTAGAATTCAAGTGCATAAAATATAAATGTGTACCTGGGTCTCTGCTACCGCTGCATGATTAGCATTATAAAACATAATATATTTGCAGAAAATTTGAATAAATTACAAGCAAACAGGAGCATCCAGTACTGAAAAAGTCAGAAAAACGATTCGTAGCAAAACACGAGCGGGTAAAAGAACAACAGTAGTCACATATAGAAGATTGAGACTAAATGTAAGTGAGAGCCACCAACCCGACCTTAAGTAAGAGCTACCAACCCGATAATTTACGAAGGACAATCTTATCCTCAATCTAAATGATTAACCGTGGACTTTTATAAGTTTTCATTTTTTTATTTAATATTAGTTTTCAGGCAAATAAAATTTACTTTGACATGCAAAAGAGATTTTATTTTTGTAAATGTTTTGAAAAGTAGTGCAGTCCACAGGTTAATTACTTTGATCAAGCTAGGACTACTGTCAACCTAAGAGTATCAGGGGCAATTATCTCCTCAAGGGTCGTTGAATAGTATGATCGGTCCTTCCTCTCCTTTTGTTAAAGGACCTTAAGGTAAGAGATACTACTCTAAATCTCACGTCGTTTCCATCGTTTTAACACACATTAGCATTATCGTCATTGCCCTAGCCCCATAGACCTCAAACATACATAAGTTCAATGATTCGTATGTGCCAAGAACAAATATCCTCGGTTGCTCACAAGGATTTAAATACATTGGGGAAGAGTTAAGTCCTAGAGCATTGGGTCAATTAATGCATGATAAGTAGTGTAGGACATTTCTATTGATTTAGGTGAATTATCGGGTCTTGAAAAATAACTTAATGGGTCCCTAAAAGTTTTAATGGAAGATTTTCTTGGAAAAAGAAAAATAAGTCTAGTTGTCCTTCAAAATATGTTATTCATCACAAAAGTGTTTGGGGGCATAAACTTAAACAACTTTTAAAACCTCTTGAATCGTTTTAGACTTATTATGTTGTTCATTTAATCAACCGAAGTTAAATTTAAATTCAATGGTTTAATACACTCTGTGCTCAATGAACCTTAATATTTTAAATCTCCCAAGAGCAGGGTATTCAAACATTCACTTGATGTTTTATTCAAGGGTTATGAAACTGGATGCCCATAAGGGCGAACTCAAGCCATTAAGGATTTTGGAGCCACAATTGAAGTTGGGCTCGTAGTGTTTAAAAATATTCATTAATTAATCATGTTCCTCTTTTATAATTCTCATTAAACAAGTTTAAATGTCAAGCCTAAGTCACTACTAAGCCCTTAAACTCAATCTTTATGGTAAATTTGCAATAATCCACATGTTAAATTTAATGAATTTGATTCTCATTAAAGCTCATGCTTATCATCTAATCACCAATTAGGGGCTTCAAATAAGTAAATTATTATCTTCCTAGCTTAAGCCCACTACCTTAGAATCATCCAATTAGGTTATCTTCCAAGTCATAATAATTTAAAAAAATTACAATTTTACCCTTATTATGAAAATGTGTCAAGTTGGTTTCTACCTCCTAACCCTTATGTTTCGAATATCCAAAGAAGTTTAATATGATCAATATTACATATTTACACTTTGACTTAGCCTAAAATTTAACTATGCATCAAAATTCTAAAATTACCATTTTTCCCTTAGTGCTCTCCTCTTCAAAACTCATTAAATTGAACTCAAATTAATTTGAAACTTTTAAGGCACCCCACTCATGAGTCAATTGAAATATCAGAGGAGAAATTATGATTTTGTGATTTTATTTAATTTTTAATAATTAATTTAGCTAAAAAATATGAATTTTCAATGTTAATTTATTTAATTAATTTAAGTAATCTTTATATTCTTAAAAAAATTATTAGAGGTTCACCTCAGTTAAAGGACCACTTGAATCGAATATCATGATTTTTTGAATTATATTATTATTATTATAATTATTAATTAATTTTAGTGATTAATGAAAAAAGAAAAATATAATTTAATTTCAAAATTTACTTTTTGTATTTTTCTTAAATCNCTTCCAAGTCATAATAATTTAAAAAAAAATTACAATTTTACCCTTATTATGAAAATGTGACAAGTTGGTTTCTACCTCCTAACCCTTATGTTTCGAATATCCAAAGAAGTTTAATATGATCAATATTACATATTTACACTTTGACTTAGCCTAAAATTTAACTATGCATCAAAATTCTAAAATTACCATTTTTCCCTTAGTGCTCTCCTCTTCAAAACTCATTAAATTGAACTCAAATTAATTTGAAACTTTTAAGGCACCCCACTCATGAGTCAATTGAAATATCAGAGGAGAAACTATGATTTTGTGATTTTATTTAATTTTGAATAATTAATTTAGCTCAAAAATATGAATTTTAAATGTTAATTTATTTAATTAATTTAAGTAAACTTTATATTCTTAAAAAAATTATTAGAGGTTCACCTCATTTAAAGGACCACTTGAACCAAATATCATGATTTTTTGAATTATATTATTATTATTATTATAATTATTAATTGATTTTAGTGATTAATGAAAAAAGAAAAATATAATTTAATTTCAAAATTTACTTTTTGTATTTTTCTTAAATCTCTCTAAGTCTAGAAAACTCAGAGAAACAAAATTTTTATTTTTTGTGATTTTTATTTTATTTTTTATAATTATTTTAATGAAAAATTAAGGAAAATACTTTTTTGGCTTTTAAAAATTAGGAAAAATATTTGAAAAGTTGCCAAATGATCAGGGAATAATTTAGAAGACTTTGGTGCATTTTAATATTTTTGTAATTTNATATAATTATTTTAATGAAAAATTAAGGAAAATACTTTTTTGGCTTTTAAAAATCAGGAAAAGTATTTGAAAAGTTGCCAAATGATCAGGGAATAATTTAGAAGACTTTGGTGCATTTTAATATTTTTGTAATTTTTAGTTATTTTTAAATTAAAAATAACACAAAAATGAACTACTTATTTTAATATCAATTTTATTTTTCTTAGATTCCCCTGATCACAAGGAATACTTAAGACCACATTTCATAATTTTCCTAATTAAATTNATTATTTTTAACAGAAAAATAACACAAAAATGAACTACTTATTTTAATATCAATTTATTTTTCTTAGATTCCCCTGATCACAAGGAATACTTAAGACCACATTTCATAATTTTCCTAATTAAATTTTTTTATTACAATTATTTTATTTTAAAAATATCTTTTTTACTTGAAAAATAGACTTTGATATTAAATATATTTCAAATGGGTTTCAAATTTTTACAAAAGGGTCAAATGATCATTATTTACAGTGTGGAGCATTTTTTACAACTTCTTTAGTTATATTATTTTTATTTAAATTTTTTTGAGTTTTACTGACTTAATTAGCTATGACAATGTGCGTAATTTATTAAGCTTATTTTACATTTTTGTTAGATTCCTCTGACCNCGGAGCATTTTTTACAACTTCTTTAGTTATATTATTTTTATTTAAATTTTTATGAGTTTTAATGACTTAATTAGCTATGACAATGTGCGTAATTTATTAAGCTTATTTTACATTTTTGTTAGATTCCTCTGACCACAAGGAACCTACCAAAATAATTTCCATATTTTTTTGATTGTTATTTTAATTTATATAATTATTTTAAACAAAAATAGATAACTAGTCTTGGAAATTAGGGTTTTAGGGTTAGAGGCGTATTCTGACTTTAGAAAAATCAGAGAACATTTCTAACCACATGCAAAATAAGCCCTCCAAGTTTCAAGCCAAGGTAATTAATATTTAATTAAATATAATTAAAATACTCTATAGAGTATTTAAAAAATGAAAAATAAAATACACGGTAAATAATTTTTATTTTTGGTTCATAGTTTTTTCTTCTGTTCACTGAGCAATAGAGTATTTTTATTTTATATTTATGAATTTTGTGCACCAAGTTATTGATTTTTAAAGTATCCAAATTCACTTAAATAAAAAATGCCCTAATTTTCTACTTTTCCACGTGGCGGCCAACTCATCTTAGGCGGCTTTGAAACTCAATGCGGCGCTCTCCTATTCTACACCGCCTTCCGCATCAGTTGCCACGCGGTCTGCGCTTTATCAACAGATCCCTCANTTTATTTTAATTTATATAATTATTTTAAACAAAATAGATAACTAGTCTTGGAAATTAGGGTTTTAGGGTTAGAGGCGTATTCTGACTTTGGAAAAATCAGAGAACATTTCTAACCACATGCAAAATAAGCCCTCCAAGTTTCAAGCCAAGGTAATTAATATTTAATTAAATATAATTAAAATACTCTAGAGTATTTAAAAAATGAAAAACAAAATACACGGTAAATAGTTTTTATTTTTGGTTCATAGTTTTTTCTTCTGTTCATTGAGAAATAAGGTATTTTTATTTTATATTTATGAATTTTCTGCACCAAGTTATTGATTTTTAAAGTATCCAAATTCACTTAAAAAAATGCCCTATTTTTCTACTTTTCCACGTGGCGGCCAACTCATCTTAGGCAGCTTTGAAACTCAATGTGGCGCTCTCCTATTCTACACCGCCTTCCGCATCAGTTGCCACGCGGTCTGCGCTTTATCAACAGATCCCTCGTCCGACTCCTTCGCCGTTCAATCAATACCCATGCAAATGGACGTCATCCATTCACTGTCCTCAAGTGACTCATCCCGAGAACTGTCCAACTTCAAGACCTATGATCTCGCTCTATACTCAACCAAATCACATGGGGTTTGTTTTTATAGCTTCATCAAGTCAAGGGGAACCTATTTATACAGTTGATCAAGCATGAAACACAAGTCCACTTAAAAATCAATGAAATTGTGGCTAAAATTAGGGATTTTGAAATATACCTTTGCCCAAGAAGGTGAGACCTCGATTGGGTACTTGTGGAAGCTTTAGTAAAGTCCAATGAACCACCTCGAGGTGTTACCTTCCTCTAGTGTAGAGTCTGAGTAGGATTCAACAACACGTGGTGCTGCTTTGGTCTAGAGTGGGTTGGAGGGCTCAAAAGATGGGACTTTCAATGGGGAACTTCCTTTTTTGGTCTGAGAAAGCTTTTGGAAGGATTAATTGGAAGTTTTGTGAAGTTTGGTGGAGTGACAGAAAAGGCCTTAGATTTTGAGCTTGAAATTATGGTTAGGCAGTGGGGAAGATGGCTGAAATTTGATTGGGATGAGCTTAGGAGAGTCTGGGGATGCTTTGTGAGCAATTTGGAAGGATCTCCTTAAGAATTTGACTGCACTCTCACTTTAGCCGTGAGAGGGGAGGTTTAAATAGCCATGGCCAAGGTAGCCAACATGGCAATTGATCCGAATTTTTGTTGCGACAGATTGTGTAAAATTTAATTAAATATAATTGATTAATATTCAGATTCTACACAATTATATGTATCGTTATCAAGTAATAATGGACTTTCTATTTAAGCCCCAAATATCGATCCTACGGGGAAGATTTAAATTGGAAATGATAAATTTACTAGGAAATTCACAGAAAGTCAATTGAAATCACTGTCACTAATTTCAATTGTTGAGATGTAATCAAAATTAAATTTCTAAACTATTATCAGATCAAATATACTAATTTCCATTGTTGAGATGTAATCAAAATTAAATTTCTAAACTATTATCAGATCAAATATGCAAAATTTGGTGTTTATGTAACGGAGATTCTTATGCTAAAAAGCATCCTTCCCCTACAATGAGGCCATGGTAAAATGAGATGAGATAAATGTTCATAATATGTATTGTGCTAAATAGAAGCAATTTTAATTCTCTACCCCTGATACAGTGCATAAAAATCATTAGCTAATCTCAGTGTTTAGTCTCTAAATCCGTGGCTAGGCTAGGAGGATACCGGCTCCCACTCTAGAGCTCTTACTTCCCTTCACCTGAAGGCTAGCTCTCACTTCAGTTTTTAAACACTCAGACTGAATTGAAGGTTTTAGTCTGTCACCCTAAAAGTTCTCCAATTATACACCCAACAAATAATATTTCCCTATTTATTTGCATTTAATTCCATAACCGATGTTCTCCTTCAAGGAATCAAATGTGATCCTTACTCTGTTGTAGAACTCATACTCCATTTCCCAGATCATATGTTTCACAACATATTTTAACAAGTCAATTTGCCAGACCGAAAAGTAAATTAAGTTCAGAGTTGAAAAATCATCACAATTTATTTTACAATTTAATATTGACAATTCATANCAAATTCATATGAAAACGAACTTCATAAAACTTTATTAATAATTAAGTTAACATTCAAAAAAAAAGTTTAGAAAATGTGTTCAAGTATTTTTCCTTAAGTTGATTCAAGTCAGCCAATTTTTAATCAGACATCTCCTCAAGCTTCTCTCCATATATTTTTTTTCTTTTTCTTTTTCTTTCAGGATCATTTTTAATCCCCTTTTTCTTTTCTTCTCTTTTTATTATATGTCAGGATTACTATATCTGGATAGCCTTTAATGATTTTGAACTTCACTATCCTCTTCTTAAAATTAAAAACTTTTTAAAGATTTCATAAAATTTAATTCTATTCTTTTGACATGAATCTTTTAAGATTTTTAATATTTCAAAAATTCAAATTTCCTTTACTAGAAATAGAAAAACATAGTCTTATTATTTTTTACCAAATATCTTAACNTCTAAACTATGAAAGAAAAATCACTAATTGACTCCAATATGAAAGTGGAATGGAATGATGTGGTGCGAAAAATGAAAGCAGAGGAGTGAAAAGCGTAGAGGAACGCTTTTTCTGATGAAATTTGTCCCCAAATAGAGCCCAAGGTCGGTTCTCCAAGAGGTGCCTCCAAAAACTCTTTAAAAGATCGTCCAAATACATCGAACCTTCTAGAAACGAGGTTTGCACCGCCTTTGGCGCTGTCAACGCTGAGTAAAAAATCTCTGTGTTAATTTGTTCTGTGCCATCAGCGCTGCCCTCAGCGTTGAGCATTTCTTCAAAAACGTCATTTTGACTCGAAATTTCATCTTTTTTGCTTTCTTTTTGCTTTAAACCATAAAAATCAACAAACTGCAAGAAAACATCAAAATACCTTCCATTAAAGTGCAATATCATCAAAAATAGGTATAAAATATGGGTCTAAAAATGCATATATTTTTGGTGTATCAAAATCCCCAAAACTTACATGTTACTTGTCCTC
>JXCR01119193.1:42649-95686 GCA_002079205.1 Phalaenopsis hybrid cultivar
AAATTTAGCCTTAATTAACATTTAAGCTTAAGTCAAGGAGGGGAATGGGTGGCCTCTGATCTTAATCAATTTATTTGATGCTTGAAACACAAGGGGTCAATTGGTAGAAACCAATCTCACTTTCTTAATTAAGTTAATAAATTTCTAAATTATTAAAATTTGGAAGTTTATTAAAATCAAATGATCTTGGGCTTAGGGGTATGAATTTTAAAGTCAATAATTAATAAATTTAATACTCCTATTTTGATTTTCAAATAAAATCCAAATCATGAATCATGACCACTTAAAGCTTAATCCTTTTCAAAACTAATTAAGACACTCACCTAAGTCTTAAGGGCTTAATGGTGACTTAGGCTAAATTAAAATTGACTAAATGAGGATTAGAGAAATAAAAATAATTAAATCAAACATTCTTGAAACACCACTAAGCTCAATTAGGATTAAAAATTTGGCTAAGTGTTCGAATTACACTAACTTCCCCTTCAAGGGAACTCACTCACATAATTTTCAAATTAAATGATAAATGATAATTAACCTATTCTTAGGGATAATTGAGACATCAGTGCTCACTGAGTAATAAGGGTATTTACAGGATGATTACCTTATTCTTAGGGATAATTGAGACATCAATGTTCACTGAGTAATAAGGGTATTTACAGGATGAATTTTCTTAGGGATAATTGAGACATCAATGTTCACTGAGTAATAAGGGTATGGCAACATAATAAGTTTAAATGGACTCGAGGCTTTTCACCAATTGATGAGAGGGAGGCATGGACCTGCTTCCTCCTCCTAACTTGTTGGATACCTCAGAGGCCTATTAAACTTAATATACCTTGCTCAATGAAATCATACTTAATTAAACTTCTAAAGACTCACCAAAATATGAAATAGGGTTAGGAAAACCACCAAAACTTTATTTTTTTCTGCTGTTCAAAAATGCCCTCACATGCATTTTTAAGTTTCAGGTGGTGGAACATGAAGACTCGCCAGGTACGCTTTTGCAGTTTATAGCACCGTCTTTGTTGTGCCCTTTTCCTTACATGCTTTATGCTTACGTTGTTTCTTTTTATACTTGCATGTATGAAAACAACATAAACTTGCATGTTAACCATAACCCGAAACCAAAACTAAAATCAACCATGATAAAATTCACCGCCACTAAATTCAAAATATAAAACAACTCAAAATTTAATCACAAACATCACACAAAACCACAACTTCAACAAAAATATAAAACAACTCAAAATTTAATCACAAACATCACACAAAACTACAACTTCAACTACTAAGATGTCTCTATTGGATGATTGAGAATCCATTGGAGGAGGTAACCTACAGTTGCTAACGAGGCTTCCCACGGTTTAAATGAAATTATGGAACTCATTAAGTTGAGTTTATTAAGTTCGTTTGGACTAAGTGAATCCAATAGAAAATAGTGGTGTCGGAACGAGGGAACCGTAGGATCCTAACCGGTGTTGCTCTAATCAACTTTAACATGCCCTCATAAAATTTAAAGAACTTTAACCATAGGGCCACTTGATTTGACATTATAACTTGACACACTAGATAACTCAAACTCGTCGCGGCAAGGAGCTTGGGGCTAGCATGGTGGGCAGCACGAACATCTTCAACAGCAAAACCTATCTTCCCCAGCTAAACCAATCTTCCTTCCTTAGACTTAAACAACAAAGCCATAGGACTTCAAGGTTGCTTGCTTATGCAACGTAAATCCTCACTTTATCTTTAGGCTTTTGCATAGCCCTGCTATACAATATATGCCCTAACTCGTCTTAGGATTCCAAGGTTGTCGGTGTCACGACCTAAATCCTCACATCTTCCAGGCTATTTGTGTGATCGTTTCACATGAATGTAAGCCCTAACTAATAAAATTGGCAGGATGAAACACCTAAATATTTCTCCTCAAAGCTGAAGCCAAATATTAGGATAGCTTGGGAAGTCATCGAGGTTCTCCTTCAGATCCATGACATACCCTAGTTCTTCCTTCTTTGGATTCTACAATAAAATATTCCAAATTCGAACCAATTCCCTTTCACACCTCTACGCTTGATCTCATTAAAGAGTCATACTCTTTGAAACCCCTTGAAGATAATATTTTCTTGATTTTTATCGAGAGTCTTCTTAGGTGACTTTGGTCATTTAAGATTTAATTAACTATAGGGGCTTGCCCTTATAGGAAGCATGTCCGAACCCAGCTTAATATAAACCCTATTTAATCCTTTATATTAAATAGGGGAACTTGTCAACAAATACAAAGGTTTCGCAGACCAGATGGACGTCATACTTTCCTTAGTTAATTTGATCGAGCCTCATCCTCAAGTCTTATGTTTATCTTTGTGATAGATACAAGAGTTGAGGTACAGTGCTTTTTCTCTTTAAATTATAAAAAATATGTGGTCAGTTTGATTTCATACTTCAACGTCCTTCCAAAGCGAGCGAGGGGATTTTGATTCCAGCGACCAACAGCTTCTTACGGGCAACTCCCCACAAACCAACCCCAAAATAACGCTGACAGCTTCTGGCTACTCCGCTAGGGATGTGCTTTTCTCTTCATACAAATCAAGAAATATTATTTTCACACAACGGTAATGTGTCCATGTCCCTCTTGGACCAAATTACCCTTCTTCCGTTGACATACTTTACCCATTTCTGTCTTGGGAAGGTACAATCAACTCCTTGGACTTCAGGACTAGCTGTTCAACCATCTTTGAACAGAGGGGTTCAGAAGGCCATTAAGGACTCTTTAAATTTTTATATGGTGTCGGATCCCCAATAAGTGTGTCGATGGACTAATTCCACCTGGGCATTCTCTGCGACTAATTGGATCCCGCACTGGGTCCTAAAATTTCTTCACATCTCCCTTCTAAATTTGATTTGCTATTTCACAAATTAAACCAAATCATGTTGTGCTGCGCGCACTTTGAAATTTTCTTATATTAATTAAATTTTACACCTTTTTAAACAAAGATGTTAAAAATACCTGTAAATTAAGACCCGCCCGGTCTACAGATCAACCTCTATTTTCAGTGCTTGCACTAAAGATTACGAGGTTTTTGGCCATATAGCTAACCCTTAAACTTTCTGTTTTAAAGCCCACTGCAATGGCCTACCCAACGCTGACCTTTTCCTGTAACCTGTCAACGGACCGCAGCGCCCGTAACGTCGCTCCCACCATCAAGTTCGGAGCTGGATTTGAAGACCTCAAGGTTATCCTCGGGAAAGCCCCGTTAGTGGTAATGAAGATCGCTGCTTCAAAAATGCAAGAACCGTTTGCAGAATTCAACTTGAACTTCCTTCAGGACTTCCCTGCTTGCAAAAAGGCTAAAGCTACTGCCATCGCGGCACCCGTCAAAGCTACTAGCCCCGCTACTGTTAAGGGGAAAGAAGTGATGGTCATTAAAGATGCGACTGAGGGATTAACTTTCCCACCACCCGTGTTTGAAATTGAGTCAAGCTCAAGGACTGTACCACTGATTCGGACTCAAAGAAGGAATCTCAATAGAAGAGTTCGAAGGGCCATCAAAGCCCAGACTCCTGAAAACACACCCGTTGAGGATGAGCCTCATCTAATTGAAGAGGTGTTACCAGAAATTTATCCACTCCTATGAGGGAGTAGATTCCATCCTCTGATGAATACTGATGGATATGAGAGTATCCGGAGGATTGCTGCCGCATTACCATCACTCCGTGGACATAGTGAGGAAGAAAGGAAGTTCACTCCTACCACTCGAGTTAGCTCAGTTTTCAGAAGGCTTGCTACCAAGGAAGGATGTTCTGTTAGTGAATTACTTAAGCGAGTGGGACATGCAATTTCCCCTCGTATGAAGAAAGAAATTTTGAAGGATGTTAAGTCCGTTAGAAAGTCTCACAAGTCAACTGAAAAGTCACCTACCCGTATTCCCGTCTAGTTATGTTTGGGAAACCAAGTTGATACTGCTATAGTCACCACCAATCATACCACCACCAGGACCGTAGGTCGCCAACCGATTAAGTCGAGACTGGGTCCGAGGATCTTACCCGTCATTCCTGCAATCCCGAAAAGGAAAATAAGACAATTACCTGACACTGTAGCCGGTTTACACCACAGGGAGCATACCTTCCCTCGACATACCAATGTCTCTACTAAGACGTCCCGTCCTGAGACATCATCGTCGAAGAAGAAGAGGGTATGGGTACCCAAGATTGCTGCACTGAGATAGTTCAGTGAGCTTGCAAGACAGGAAGTAAAACTAGTGCCTGAAATATCTGACATCGTCGCGACAATAGCTAGCGAGATGGAAGAACAAATTGAGGATGTCCATCAAGGTCCTCCAGATCTTAAAGCGATCAAGGAATGAATAATTGAGGAAAAAGTTGAGAAACTCAGGATCAAGATTTCTGAGTTAGCTCGAGAGCACGGAGTTTTCATCAATAGTGACAATGAAGATTTTGATTACAGTGATTAATTAGAGGATGATTTCATGGATGTCCAAGTAATCAAAACCAGAGCTACCACATCTGCGTGCGAGGCTCAACCCCACACTGAAGAGAACGCCGTAGATGAGCTGCGTAGGGTTATCCTCTTAAAGGATGAGCAAGTCAGCCTACTGGAGAAAAGAATAGAAGAGATGACTGCAGCTATGACCGCCATGGCCACCATTCAGGGGCAATCACAAGCACCCTGACTGGCTTCTCCAGAGATTAATCGGCCAAAAATCATACACATCATAGATGAAAGAAGGGAGGCTACTTTGACAGACAAAGATGAACAACCAAAGAAGGATTCTCCGTCAGGTGCCATGCCAGAAAAGGAATTCAATCAAATGGTTGAACAAGTGCGGGATGCTTTAGCCCAGTCCAAGGGAGGTGCATCAATTTTAAAGGGTAGACTTACCCGGAAGAGTTCTATGCCGTCCCTTTTCCCAAGGGTTTTATGACGCCAAACTTCAAGATATTTGATGGGACAAGAAATCCCAGACATCACATAGCACATTTCCGAGCCAATTGTGGCAACACGAGAAATAATGAAGCTATACTCTGCCAACAGTTCGTCAGCAGCTTGTCAGGAATTGCTTTTGACTGGTATGTTGACCTGCCTAACGGGTCAGTTAAAACATTTTCTGAGTTGGAACAGTTATTTGTAAAAAGATTTGTCGGGGCACAACACCCTGTGTCTATTGGAGAATTTTTGATGGAAAAGAAAAAGTCTAGCGAAACTTTGGTAGACTATATTTTGAGGTGGAGAAACCTTAGCAAGAAATGTGAACCTCAGCTACAGGAACATCAAGCGATTGAGATCCTACTCAAAAGCATTCATGGGCCAGTAGCTTTCATGCTTAAGGGACTCACCATCAAATCCTTCGAGAATCACTTAGCAAAGCAACAGTCTTCAAGAAGAAATAAAGCACATGGAGCCACACGAAAAGGCTAAGGTGACCAGAGTGTTAGTCTTCAAGAAGAAATAAAGCACATGAAGCCACATAAAAAGGCTAAGGTGACCAGAGTGTTTGAAAATAAATCAGGAGTAGTCGCAACTGTCAACAAAGGAAAGCAGCCGATAAAGATATATGCAGAAGAGCATCGACAGTCTTCGTCACAGTACTCTCAGAAAAAAAGCAGTCAATCCAACCAACAACCGCCTCAGAAGGGATCACCTCGAACAACGGGTAAAAGAATATCCCTGTTAGAGCTATATAAAGTTGTGTATTCCTTCAAGGATGAAGCCGTACCTAAAATATTCAAAAGTTTGATGAAGAAACCAGAATTCAAACTACCTGATCTAAAGAAACCCGAAGAGGTGGATAAGAAGAATGAACCAAATTATTGCCCGTACCACCAGTTGCAGAGAACACTATAGACAAGTGTTTTGTCTTTAAGGACTGGCTCAAAAAGAACCTCAAGGAAGAGAACATTATAATCCCAAAGGAGTATTTGAGAGAACCTGAAAAAGGTTCCATAAATATGGTTTCAGCTGAGTCAATCTCTTCGATCAATTCGTATACTGGAACAGATGGATGGAGTACAACTTGGGATGAACTCAAGAGGGTCCTTAATCAAAATATAGGATTCATCGAAACAAGCTTCTACGAACACTGGAGAAGAATGGAATGAGGTATGGAGCAGATCGTCCAAGAAGATACTGAACAAGATACAGTCTGCATCAAAAGAAGCCTCTATTCAGAGTCCGCAGCATACCGAGCTCGAGATGAAGATTTCACCAAAAAATCCATCATCGTCAAGGACAAAGAGCAAGAAGAATAAAAGCGTCACTGCCAAGATTGATAGCATGGGGGTAGGATAGGGGCTGACTTTACTAGACTGGCTGTCTCGGATTTGGGGAAGAAAATCCTCGAACCCTTAACTTTGTATGATTATCTTTTTGTCCCTCCGGGGTCTTATGAATATAACGATTGTGATTTTGGCTACGTTTTGACTGTTTCTGGCGATAACGTAACTGATTATGACCGATCTAGCTGCAATCTCGATCCCTAAAATGATCCTCAAATCGCACTCGAGTCTGATGAACTCGTTGTCAAGTCCAAAGAAGACATCAATGATATCGCTTACGACAGCACCGATAACAAGGAGCCAATTCTCGAGCATCATGGTACATTGCTTGCCATCAACTTAGATCATTCCGACGAAGAGGAAAAGACACTGGAAGATTCAACAATGATATCTCAAGAAGAAGAAATCAAAGAAGTTAACTTAAGGAGCGAAAAAGTGTTACCACCAAGAACAGCTCCAACAGATAAAGGAAAACAGATAATGACTCAAGAAGAGATACCCCCACCTCTGCTAGTGGAAGAACCACATAATCAAGATAAAATTGGAGGATCATAGAAAGTAGACTACAACATGCTAGCTCATCTTAGGAAGTTGCCTGCCTGACTAAGCATCTACGACGCTCTGATCCTGTCAAGATAGCTCATCTTAGGAAGTTGCCTGCTCGACTAAGCATCTACGACGCTCTGATCCTGTCAAAGAATAAGAGAATCTCTAGTTACAACTTTGCTTGATCTTAAAATTTGCTTAAATCAGTTGGCTAGCACATCCTCAGATGAAGTTTGCTCGTTGAGAGAACAGTCAGGGGTAACCTTTACAGATGATCTTGGTACCGCTGACCACAACCGTCCGCTCTACATCTCCGCAACATTGGCAGATTTGTGTTATCCAGGGTTTTAGTGGATCTTGGAGCATCTCTTAACTTGATGAGCCTATGGACATTGGCCTATTTGGATATTTAAGCTCAAGAGCTTACGACCGATAAGATAATGTTAAGAGGATTCAACCAAAAGGGAGAAAGAGCCCTTGGATCAATTACATTACTTATGAAGGTTGGAGAACTCGTAACAACCGTTAAATTTCATATCATCAACGCTGAGACCTCTTTTAACGCTCTATTGAGTTGACCATGGATTCATGAGCACAATATGGTTCCATCATCCCTACACCAATGCATCAAATACCACAAAGATGGTCAAGAAAATTGAATCAAGAGAGATCTACAACCATTTTTAGTGCATGAAGTTGGTATCCATGAAGATGCTGCCTACTACGCGCCCAAAGAAGACAATTTTCTCGCGCGAGATTTTGACAAACAAAGATGAAGATTTAGAAGAATCACAAAGAGGAGGCCATACAACTCTGATTCAACAATCTTCTACCACTCCCTTACAACTAGTTGGTGGAGGTTCTTCTAGTTCACGCACCTGAGGTCGGGCCGGGGACGTGGACGAGGAAAGATCAATTTAATTGTTGAACGGACTAGGCCAACCATCAACATTGGTGATGAAGAAGTTCTGAATATGAAATAATGATGACAAAGCAGAAGAAACCTCAGTACGAGATATCCCTAGGAGATACAGAGACGAATGAATATGAAACAATGTATGATCGGATAAACCACTATGTGAATACTATGACCCTTACTCACCTCAAAAGGTCGAGATTTTAGAGGCCAAGGAAGTCCGCATAGTGTTGTTATGATCCTCACTCCGATTCTCCCTCAAAAGGTTGAGAGTTTAGAGGTCAAGGAAGTCCATAGTGTTGGGTAAAGTCGATCAAATTTTACCACGCTTCTTCCTCTACTGAGCTTGAAAAACCTGTAAATTTTGATGTTGATTCTAATGAATTAATGGAATTATCTTTTGGTTACTTCTCGCCTTACCTCTACTTAGCTTGAAAAACATGTAAATTTGGATGTTGATACTAATGAATTAAACTGAGCTTGAAAAACATGTAAATTTGGATGTTGATCCTAATGAATTAATGGAATTGCCTTTTCACCTTGTGTTCAGAAGTTAATTTAACAAGGACACTTACCAAAACAAATGCCAAAAGATAAATTTCAACTTCTTAAAAAATTATGGGTGTTCAAAGGTTAATGCAACAGGGACACTTACCGAAACAAATGCCAAAAGATAAATTTTAACTTTTTAAAAAATTATGGAATATTAAAAATCGAACTCCCAATTCAAAAGAGGGTATCGGATTTGGTACAGTCAGACCAGTCGATGATTCTGAATTTTTCATGGTTGTTACTGGTGAGTCAGAAGAGGATTGCCTTGATATAGAGGATGACTCTACTGATCAACCAATAGAAGATGCTCTGCTAGAATTTGAGGAAGAAATTAAATCCACCGTGGATGAATTGAAAGAGATTAACCTTGGGACTGAATAACGACCTCGACTTACATTTATAAGTTCTCTACTTGATGATGAAGAATCTGCAGAATTGGTCAAACTATTAACAGAATTCAAAGATTGCTTCGCATGGAGCTACAATGAAATGCCATAAATGTCAGCAGAGGTTGCAGTCCATAAACTTGAGGTGGACAAAAATATAACCCCAGTAAAACAAGCTCCCAGGAGAATGCGTCTCGAAATAGAACAACAAGTCATCGCTGAAGTGAAAAAGTTGATAGACGCCAACTTTGTTAAAGAAGAGCAATACCCCATGTGGTTAGCTAACATTGTACCTATTAAAAAGAAAAATGGGCAGATCCACGTCTGTGTCGACTTCAGAGATTTGAACAAGGCATGTCCAAAAGACGAGTTTCCACTACCTATACCAGAAATGATGGTGGACATGTCCAAAAGATGAGTTCCCACTACCTATACCGGAAATGATGGTGGACATCGCTTCAACACATGGTTCCTTCATCGACGGATCATCGGGATACAACCAAATCAAGATGGCTCCCAAAGATGCAGCACTTAAAACTTTTAGAACACCAATTAGAATTTTCTGCTACATAGTGATGCCATTCGGCCTAAAGAATGCTGGAGCAACATATCAACGTGCAATGATGAAGATTTTTGACGACCTCATTCAATTTCAAGTAGAATGCTACGTGGATGATTTGGTCATCAAAAGTAAACAGAAAATAGACCATTTGTACGATTTGAGGATCGTGTTTAAACGGTTACGACGATACGACCTTAAAATGAATCCCTTAAAGTGCGCCTTTGGCGTTACCTCTGGGAAATTTTTAGGATTCGTTATCCATCAACGGGGAATCGAGATTGACCCAGATAAGATTAAAGCTATCTTGGAAATGCCTCCCCCTAAAACCTTAAAGCAGCTACGTTCCTTCTAGGGGAAGTTGGCATATCTGAGATGCTTTATTTCTAATCTCTCAGGTAGGTGTCAGCCTTTCTCGGCATTTTTTATTTCTAATCTCTCAGGTAGGTGTCAGCCTTTCTCGGCATTAATTAAAAAGGACGCCATCAGCGGACCTTTGAGGACGTTAAACAATATTTAATGACACCTCCTGTTTTGGCAGCCCCTATCCCTGGGCCTTTGAGGATGTTAAACAATATTTAATGACACCTCCTGTCTTGGCAGCCCCTATCCCAGGAGGCCTTTGAGGACGTTAAACAGTATTTAATGACACCACCTATTTTGGCAGCCCCTATCCCAGGGAAACCGTTGCATGTTAAACAATATTTAATGACACCTCCTATTTTGGCAGGCCCTATCCCAGGGAAACCGTTGTCTTTCTCGGCATTAATTAAAAAGGATGTCAAATTTATTTGGGAAGAAAAATGCCAGCGGGCCTTTGAGGAGTTAAACAATATTTAATGACACCTCCTGTTTTGGCAGCCCCTATTCAGGGAAACCGTTAATACTATACCACGGCTTTGGATGACTCTCTCGGAGCCCTCTTAGCCCAAGTCAATGAGGAGGGTAAAGAAAATGCACTATACTACTTGAGTCGTCGGCTAATACCGATGGAGATAAGGTATCCACCTATTTAGAAGCATTATCTGACATTAATTTTTGCTGCCCAAAAGCTTAGACATTACATGCTTTCTCATAAGATTACCCTGATTTTGAAAGTTAATCCATTGCAATATCTGACAACCCGACCAACACTCTCCAGACATTTAGCAAGATGGTCAATGATCTTATTGAAATTTGATATAACTTTTGTTCCCCTTTGTGCTATAAAGGGACAAATACTAGCAGACTTTCTCGCTGCACACCCATTACCAGCTGGGTCCTCTCTCAACGACGAGTTACCAGACGAGAAAATACTACAAATGGAATTTTCCATTGCGCAGCGCTGGGAAATGTACTTCAATGGTGCTTTGTTAGCCAGGAAAGACAAGTGATCAGACACAGTTATACCAGGCAAACCAAGAATTAGTTTGATCTTTATCACGCCAGATAAGGGTATGATGAGGTTCTCATACCACCTGACAGAGCTGTGCACCAACAATGAAGCAGAATATGATGCTTTAATCACCAGATTGGAGATATAACAAACATTGCCATCTATGGTGACTCTCAACTTATCACCAACAGGTCACCGGACAAAACAAAATTCTGAAACCAAGACTAGTAGGGTACCATTAGAACACAATGAAGCTCCTGGAGCAGATTCCTGAGGTGACTTTATACCGAATTCGTCGGGGAGATAATGCCCATTCCGACGCTCTGACAAAACTTGCTAAGGAAATGGCATGTCCCCCGGAGGATTACATCGAAGTCACGGTGCAAGGAAGACGAGTCTTGTCTCAAAACAACTTTGAAACTCTACACAAGCTTGGAAAAGAGAAAACGATAAATACAGTTGCCGACATCAATGAAGTTTGACATAAGCCATTAATAGAATATTTGCATATTGGAAAGCTGCTAGAAGACAAGTCTGAGGTGCACCACATCACAAGAAGGGCCATGTCTTACGCCATGGTGAGAAATGTTCTCTACAGAAGATTGTTCGACCAAATGTGGCTACGGTGTTTGAGCAGAGCCAAGGCACAAAATATTGTCAAAGAGGTACATGCCAGATTGTGTGGCGCTCACCAGTCAGGGCCAAAAATGAAAATGAAGATCAAAAGACTCGGGTATTATTGGTCAGCAATGATGTCCGACTGCATGGATACCACCAGAAGATGTCACCAATGCCAAGTGCATGAGGTGGTCTTACACCAGCCTCCGAATGTGCTACACCCAATTGTTGCCTCGTGGCCATTCGAGTGTTGGGGCATGAACATAATATGTTTAAATGGGCAGAGGCAGTGCCGCTATGAGAGGTCACAGCACAACAGGTTCTCCAGTTTTTCAAAGGCCAAATTGTCTACCATTTTGGAGTACCACAAAGAATAATATCTGACAATGGGATAACTTTCAAAAGTACCAAGATCAACAATTTCATCAGAAGACATGTGATAGATTGGAGATACTCTACAATTTACTGTCCCAAAGTAAATGGTCTGGCTGAAGCTTTCAACAAGACACTGGTACAAATTTTGAAGAAAACACTGGATGAAAATAAAAGGAATTGACACAACAAACTATTAGAAGCCTTGTGGGAATAACAGACGACTTTCAGGACTCCCACTCAGTATACACCTTATATGCTCGTGTACGGGACCGAGGCGGTGCTACCGCTAGAAATCTAGACACCATCTCTCAGAGTCGCCATTGCCAACCAACTCACAATGGAAGAAAGCGCAAAACTCAAACTTGAAGAACTGGAGAGTCTCGAGTGAAAATGAATAGAAGCACAACAACATTTGGAGCTCTACCAGGTAAAGATGGTACAAGCCCATGACAAATTGGTCCACCCAAGGACATTCAAAGTTGGTGACCTTGTACTTGTGCTGAAAAGACCTATTCTTATTTGCTGCAAGATAGGTGGGAAATTCAAGCCAACTTGGGAGGGACCATTTGTCTTTGAGAAGGTCTATACAGGAGGAGCCTACCAGTTAGTGGACTTCCGGGGTGAAAGACCCATGTTATCGATAAATGGACGATAACTGGAAACCTATTGCGCAACCTGATGCTGCTCAATGCCGCTTGCCTCTGCTTGCTTTGAAAATTTGAAACTTTGATTATTTTAGGGTTATCTATGTGGCCAAATGTCTATGACCGGGTCCAAGTTTTGTAATTAACCTCATTATAATGAAAATTTTGAGAAAATTTTTGAACTTCACACGTTCTCTTTTCTACTTTTGAATTTAAATATTCTACTAAATTAAACGAAACTCACACATAAAATGAATAATCCTCTTCACCAAAATAAACTAAAATTTACTTTAATAAATACTTTGTTTTGTTCTTATTCATGCCAAGCTTCAGCCCACTGACGTTTATTCTGTCGTCTGCAGAAGAATGTCAGGACAGAGGCTGATCTTTGCCTTCTAGGACGGCTGGAATCTCGCACTGAATGAAGAGATGGTGCCGCAAGGAGGTGTCATAGATTTCAACATGGATTTCAACCAGGTTGATATGGACTACGAGGGTCCTCTAATGGACTTAGTCAACAGTAAAGAAAAGGAGGGATTGCCTTCACTGTTGAGGGTGACCACTCAAGACAATGTGTCACGCAATGGTAAAAACGTGATAGCGGAACAAGATCCGATGGAAGGGCCCAGCCATCTGCCCTCCATGGTAGCTACTCCAGCAAAGGACCTGATAGCCGCTCGTAATGAATGATTACCAAATACTCCGCTCCGTAGGACACAGCGCAGAAATGCCAGTCAAAAGAAACAGAGAGCCTTTCTGCGACAGGAACGCAAACGCCAGAAAGACTTGAGCAATTTTCTTACCCCTATTCCTGAGGGACATATTTACGACCCAGATATGAGAAAAACTTATGCCAGCTTGACCACTACAGATGAAGAGTCAGGACTTGTGACAGAATCAGATGTGCTCCAAGTTCCAGATATCTTATGCAGAGGTTGCCCAACATGCAACGTTGAGGTATCGGTTGGGACATTAGTCACAGACGCATTTGTAGAATGCCCGGATTGCAACGTTCTACATCTACAGCATTTCAGTACATTAGAAGAATACACTTCAAGCACCAACGAGTCTCAGACTCCAGACTTTGCGACAAATGAACCATATGTCCCAATGGGGACGGATCAACACACACCATGGAGCCCAGGATCATACATCCCATTAGAGGCTGAATCTCATATTCCGGATCGACCAACACCAGTTTGGATTCCCACCGAGGCCCGAAGGAAGGAACTCCCACGGTAGCTGCCAACTCTTGGTATGGTAGAATACTACAAGATAAGCAGAATAAATAAAAGAGAATTTGAGTTCTATGAAAAGGTTCAGGGAAAGTTTGTCAACATATTGGAGGGCCTGGAGGTGTATACTAGTGTTTTCTCTGAAACTGATGAAAGAAATATTCTGGACTGCATCTTCGATTTAAGAGACAGAGGTCGAGCGTGCCTTCTCATGGAGAGAACATATTCCGAGCCGAAGAAATGGAAGAGGGGAAAGGGAAGAATCACCATCCAATGCGGCTGTTGCTACAATTTCACGAACGATAGACAGGGGAATTCACCTGGGATCCTCAGATACGACCATGTGGATCCGTTACCACCAATGATAAAATGGATGATCAAGAGAATGGTCAAGTGGAATATTCTACCTGCTACTTGCATTCCCAACAGTTGCTTCATTAACATTTATGATGAAGGTGACTGCATTCCCCCACACATCGACCATCTTGATTTTGTGAGGCCTTTCTGCACGGTCTTGTTCTTGAGTAAAAGCAATATTCTGTTTGGAAAAGAAATCAATATAGTCGGCCCTAACGAATTCAAAGGAGCTGTGTAGATTCCTCTTCCAGTTGGTTCAGTGCTTGTCCTGAAGGGCAATGGTGCAGACATTGCCAAGCACTGCATTCCACGAGTGCGACACCGTAGGGTGTCTGTAACCTTCCGCAGAATGGACAATAGTAAAATACCGTATGGATTCCAGCAGGACCCAAAATTAGAGGAGTTATGTCCATACGAGCTATGAGAAGGTTGTACCTCTAAGTACATGCAAAGGGAACTCTTATCCTGGAGCATGAATTAGAAGGTCTGCTTGACCAGGAGCTCAACATGCCTGATACAGAGGGTTCACTTTCTTTCTTTTAACATCATGACATGTATCTGATGTATACAGTCTACAGTGTATTCATATCATGAGATGATTCTCAATGTATTTTAGAATGGATTACATGATGTACCTTTTGAGGCGTTAGCCTATATCTGATTTATGGCATCCCTTTTTGGGACAAATTAATGGAAATTTCTCTCAAATTATGACTTTTTGTCAGTTGTCTTTTTGTGCGATGGATGAAAGCCGCGAACCATGCGATGGTTTAGAAGTTCAATGAACAAAGAACGAATAACAAATCTTCAAAAATAAATAAAACACAAATGAAAAATAATCATAAATGAGTGAATAACAAAACAAATTTCTTTTTAAAAATCAACCAGTTAAAATTAAAACTTTAATAAAACATTTTAAAAAAATTAAATGTGATGAAAACAACATGAAAATGAAATGAACCCGCTGAGTGGATGCTTCTATTTTCGTAATTTCCTACTCTTTGTGCGCGCAACATAACCATTTTTATCTACCTTAACTCTCGTCACATCCCCGCAGAATTTTGCATTCTGCACAAAACTCCACAAAGCTCTACAAATCTTCTTCAAGAAAATCAACATTTACACATGACACACTTCTACAAATTCAACACCACTAGCTCTTTGTAAATTTCAAATAACATCTTCAAATCAGTACCTAAATCCTGATTCTCACATTTCGAGGTCGATACCTAAATTTTGACTCTCTCTTGCGAATTGATACCTACATTTCAATTCTCTCATCTTCAAATTCATACCTACATTTCAATTCTCACATCTCAGAATTGATACCTACATTTCAATTCTCATTTTTGAATCAGTACCTAAATCCTGATTCTCACATTTCGAGGTCGATACCTAAATTTCAACTCTCTCCTTCGAATTGATGCCTACATTGCAATTCTCTCACCTTCGAATTGATACCTACATTTCAATTCTCTTGTCTTTGAATTGATACATAAATTTCAATTCTCTCATCTTTGAATTGATACATATATTTCAATTCTTTTGTCTTCGAATCGATACATACATTTCAATTCTCACATCTTCGAATTTATACCTACATTTCAATTCTCACATCTTTGAATTGATACATACATTTCAATTCTCTCAACTCGGAATTGATACCTACATTTCAATTCTCACATCTCGGAATTGATACCTACATTTCAATTCTCATTTTTGATTCAATATCTAAATCCTGATTCTCACATTTTGAGGTTGATACCTAAATTTCAACTCTCTCCTTCAAATTGATACCTACATTTCAATTCTCACATCTTCGAATTGATACATACATTTCAATTCTCACATTTTGAGGTCAATACCTAAATTTTGACTCTCTCCTTCGAATTGATACCTACATTTCAATTCTCTCATCTTCGAATTGATATAGACATTTCAATTCTATTGTCTTCGAATTGATACATATATTTCAATTCTCACATCTTCTAATTGATACATACATTTCAATTCTCACATCTCGGAATTGATACCTACATTTCAATTCTCACATCTCGGAATTGATACCTACACTTCAATTCTCATTTTTGAGTCAATATCTAAATCTTGATTTTCACATTTCGTGGTCGATACCTAAATTTTGACTCTCTCCTTGAAATCGATACCTAAATTTTAATTCTCACTTTCGAATCAGTCCTACATTTCTGATTCATTACATTCAAGGTCGGTCCTTACATTCCGACACTCTATTTTGAGAATTGACCTACATTTCAATTCTCACTTCTGAATCAGTCCCACATCTCTGATTCATTACATTCGAGGTCGGTCCTTACATTCCGACACTCTCTTTTGATAATTGACCTGCATTTCAATTCTCACTTTTGAATTAGTCCCACATTTTTGATTCATTACATTCGAGGTCGGTCCTTACATTCCGACACTCTCTTTTGAGAATTGAAAACTTTCGAATCAGTCTTACATTTCTGATTCATTACATTCAAGGTTGGTCCTTACATTCCACACTCTCTTTTGAGAGTTGACCTACATTTCAGTTCTCATTTTCGAATCAATCCTACATCTCTGATTCATTACATTTGAGGTCAGTTCTTACATTCCGACACTCTTTTTTTAGAATTGACATACATTTCAATTCCCATTTTCACCTTTTTGATTCATTACATTCGAGATCAGTCCTTACATCCCGACTCTCTCTCTCTCTCTCTCTCTTTCTCTCTCTCTTTTTGAATTGACATTTAAATTTCAATTCCCACATCGGGGTCAGCACTTACATACTGACTCCCATCCTTTGGAAATCTTAGAAATTTCATAACTCAAAGACCACTCTCCGATCCCCAACGAGAGTCCCTACTTCTTGACTTGATCAAACACTCACCTGCTAATTCCCCAGCGGAAACAAATCATACAAATGACCCTACACATATTTTCAAGCCTATTGACTTAGAGGTTTTATTGGTTTTCGTTGATCTTGTCGGTCAACGCCAATAAGCTTGGTGTGCTCGCCCAACACACCACACCTATTAGGGGTCCATTTGTTGACCTCACTTTTGGTTGAGGTTTAATTTTTTCCTTTTAGTAGCCTAAGGTCTAGCCATACGATTTTTCTATTGACTATTCCTAGAAAACTAGATTTGGAACCCTCACCACTAGAAATTCCAAACTCTTCTCTACTCAACTCGAAGTTCCACATATTGGTCCTAACCTCTAGCATTTAGTAGGTAGGGTAACTATGGGGGAAACTCAAGATGAGTCAACCTTAGGACTGTTAGACCTTAGGGTTGACCCTGGGTGTTGGTCTGGAATTAGGGTACTCACTAAACTCATCTACACTCACAATCACTCACAACCCTAAACTCAAATTTGTAGCCTAGATCCCTTGATCTTTTGGGATACTCATGTAGATGGTACCCTAAACCCACTAGCCCTAGGACTATGGTTTAGCTAATACCACTATGTAGAGGACCCAAAATGGGGTTTCCATTGGCCCATGGCTTGTTGATGATGGTTGGTACCTCAATACCCCTCTTGGGCCCAACATTCCAAAAATTTCTAGAAAATCCCAATAAATCCTAAATATTCCCAATTTCATTTCTCTCAACTACCACATGACTCAATTTTACCAATTTTACCATCTTTAACCAAAACCCCCAAATTTGCCTTTAAGTGCCCAAATTTCCCCAAATTCAACTCAAATGTCCATCAATTTGACCTCAATTGACCTCAATTCCAATTATAAACTCAAATTCACTTTTTATATGACCAAATTAAACCATATCCTAGCTCCATTGGTCCATGATTTGAGCCCAATTTTGAGTTAGGTTAAAGCCCAAATTTTGACCATATGACCTAATCTCACCAAATTGAACCCATAGCCTAGTCACTTGACCCAGATTAATGTTGAAAAATATTGATAACATTCTTATACATCAAAATCAACCATCAATTGTCCTTGGTGAAGCCTCAAATCCATTTGATTTTGGCCTAAATCCAAAATTCCCAAATTTAGCCCATTTGCATTGGTGAAGCCTCAAATCCATTTGATTTTGGCCTAAATCCAAAATTCCCAAACTTAGCCCCAATTGATAATTCCCCAAATTTCACCCAATTGATTGCCTTAACCCCAAAATTGGCATCCAATTCATGTTGAAAACTCTTCATGAGGTCCCTATTGACCATTTATAATAATAATTTGGACTTAGCCCAAGGCTAACCCAAGCTAGACCCAAGCCTAGCCCAACATGCTGAAATTGATTAAGCCCCAAGGCTAACCCAAGCTAGACCCAAGCCTAGCCCAACATGACCAAATTGATTAAAGTTCTCCTAGGCTAACCCAAGCTAGACCCAAGCCTAGCCCAACATGACCAAATTGATTAAAGTTCAACCAAGGATAACCCGATCTAGACCCAAGCCTATCCCAACATAACCAAATTGATTAAGGTTCAAAATTCCCTCAAATTGACTCTTCAATTGAGCTCAAAACCACTTCCATTCTTCACCAAAGTTATTCCTTATGATCATATAAACCAAATGAAATATTTATTTGGGTGAATTGACATGGCTAGCCTAGCCCAAACCTAAGTTTTGGTCATTTGCACCCACTTGGACCCATGCACTAAATGTGACCTAACCACCTTAAAGTCACCAAATTAACTCCACCCCAGCCATTAGTTGGACTTAGTGACCAGTCCAAACACCATGAAACTACCTAAATAAAGCCATAGACCAAAGGTCCACCAAATTAAGGGATATTATTTCCAAAAATGCACATGCTTAAGATATCTTTGCCAAAGCAAAGCACATTTGCATTAAATTGCTGTGATGGATTCCTCTGGGTTCTCTGAGCTCCTAGCCACCTCCCCCCTGGCCGACCGACCAACCTAGTGGCTGAAAAAGCTCAAAACCGAGAGCCAACCCCATGGCACCTCCCTTAAAATCAAACCTAGAGGCCAACTCTTCCAAATCAAATTGAAGAGCTCCTTTGCCCTCCACCTAAGCACCACAATGCACCCAAACTTGTGCCCTGAGAGCCACCCCATGGCCAGTTTTATAAAAACTCACCTCAACGGCCATGGGAGGTGTGCTGAAAATTTTCTTAGAGAGGCCTCTCCAAACTTCTCACAGAGCTTTCCTAAGATCCCCTCAGTGCTTTCCAAGTATTTTTCCCAACCAATTCTCGTTGCCAGAGCTCAATTTTGAGCTTGAAACCTTGCCGAAAACCAGGACAGAACCTAATACACCTCCACAGACCACCAAACTCAAATTAACTTCACCCACACCTTCACAACAGTGAAAGAAGCCAAAATCCCATAAAATCCCCCTTCCACAGAGCCTCTACCATAGCTCTAGACCAACACCCGAATCCGGCCGTGATCAAATTCTTATTTAGGCCTTACACCAAGACCAGGGACTCAATCCCTAGCCTCCTTGGACCCCAACAAACGAGCCTTCACTTCTCAGAGCAAAGGTATAAAACCTCACCTCATCCTGAGCCTATTTTGATTCTCCATTTAATTAGGATTAATTTAATTGCATAATTACCGTACGGATATGTTCGTCTCACTTAGACGAGTCCATAGGATCAAACTTGAGGTGATTTGGTTGAGTCTAGGCTGAGATCTTAGGGTTTTAGTGTAGATGATCACGTGATCATTCTATCAGGGATGATGACGGGAAGTCGTTCGATCGAGTGTGTATCCAATGGACGGAGGAGATCGAGCCGGACAGCACTCTGGGACATATACCGCGGGCCGAGTCAGCAGCTACGTGGATGGTGGCGTCCAACCAGAGCGCGCTACGCATGCCTTCGGAGCTGTTTAGGATCTAGTCAGCACACACGGTTTAAATAGATAAATAGGGCTTTTTCTTATTTATTTAAATACCCCTAACTTAGAAAATTCATAACTTTGTGTAGAAAAATCACAAAAATACAAATTAAAATATCCTCTTGCTCAGTGAACAAAGGAGAATGATGTGGAATAAATTTCAAGTCCATTTGATACATAAAATATTTTTAATTAATTAAACACTGTTTGGGATCATTTGATTCTCCATGCATATTGACACATCACTTGATTTGAAATTTTGGCATGTTGTAGCCTCTATAACGGGAAACATACTCTGATTTTTCTAAAGTCAGAGGAGGTTTCTATACAGAGATCCATATTTTTAAAGATCTTTCACATTATTTCTTTAAAATAATCATGGAAATCAACATATTGATTAGAAAATCCTAAAAATTTTTTGAAAGATCCACCATGACTGGAGAAGCCTTTAGAAATAATTTCATGGGTCAATTCATTTAAAATACCCTTAAATTTTACAAACACTAAATCACTAAAATAATTAATTTTAGAAAATATAAACATTTAAATGACTTGATTTTTGATCTCCATTGTGATTTATGATTTAGAAAACTCATCATAAAAAGTTTAAAATATTTTGAATTCATTTGATAACTTAAATTGATTTTCAAAGATAAATACCACTTTTGACACTTACATGATTTTTAAAAATCAAAATAAAACTAAAAAAATTATGAAACTTAGTTTTTTGAGTTCTCTATGAACAGGGATATTTTATAAAAATAAAATTATATTTAAAATAAAAATTTGATTTTTAGCCTATTTTAAATATTTAAAATAATTAAAATTCATAAAAATCACAAAATGTTCTAAATTGCTTCCGAATCACTTAGGAACAATTAGAATATTTTTCCTGACTTTCTAAATAAAGATATTGAATTTCAATTATTTTAAAAAAAAGCTAAAAATGAGTTTTCACGAAAATAATTCCAATAAAAAAAAATCAAAAAATTATAAAATTTGCTCCTCTAAGTTCTCTAACCTTAGGGAGATTTTTCAAAAATATAAAACTTAATTTTCACCACCTAAAATATTTTATTTTTATTAAATAGCCCAGAATTTAAAATAATTCTAGTAAATCACAAAGAATTTGAAAAATCAGGAAATTTAGTCCAAATGCTTTTATGGTCCAGGTCTATCTCCAGTAAAAATTTCAAAGGATTAGAATTTATTTTGGTCAAGTTAGGAATTTTCTTTGAAAAATCCTATTTTTGCATGAAAATAATTATATAAAATAAGTAAATTCTAAAAAAATCACATTTTCTCCTCTGATGTCTTAATTGACCCATGAATGAGGTAGGATAAAAATTTTGAGAAATCACATTTTCTCCTCTGATGTCTTAATTGACCCATGAATGAGGTAGGATAAAAATTTCAAAGTTTTCTCTGATGTCTCAATTGACCCATGAATGAGGTAGGATAAAAATTTCAAAGTCATTTGAATTGCGACAAATTATGAAGTGTTAGAGCCTTAGGGCCAAATGTGTAATTTTGGAAATTTAGCCTTAATAACATTTAGGCTTAAGTCAAGGAGGAAAAATGTGACTTCTGATCTTAATAAATTTATTTGATGCTTGAAACACAAGGGGTAAATTGGTAGAAACCAATCTTACTTTCTTAATTAAGTTAATAAATTTCTAAATTTTTAAAATTTGGAAGTTTATTAAAATCAAATGATCCTGTGCTTAGGGGTATGAATTTTGAAGTCAATAATTAATCAATTTAATACCCCTATTTTAATTTTCAAATAAAATCCAAATCATGAATCATGACCACTTAAAGCTTAACCCTTTTCAAAAATTAAGACACCTCATTTAGGTCTTAAGGGCTTAGTGGTGACTTAGGCCAAATCTAAATTGACTAAATGAGGATTAGAGAATTGCCTTAAGGGCTTAGTGGTGACTTAGGCCAAATCAAAATTGACTAAATGAGGATTAGAGAAATAGGCTTAGTGGTGACTTAGGCTAAATCAAAATTGACTAAATGAGGATTAAGGAAATAAACATAATTATATCAAACATCCTTGAAACACCATTAAGCCCAATTAGGTTTAAAAATCATAATCAAACATACTTGAAGGTGGTGACTTAGGTCAAATCAAATCTGACTAAATGAGGATTAGAGAAATAAACATATTTATATCAAACATCCTTGAAACACCACTAACTTGATTTTCAAATAAAATTCAAATCATGAATCATGACCACTTAAAATTTAATCCTTTTCAAAACTAATTAAGATACTCACCTAGGTCTTAAGGGCTTAGTGTGGACTAGGGTCAAAAAAAATGACTAAAAGAGGATTAGAGAAATAAACATAACAAAATCAAACATCCTTGAAACATCAATAATTAAACAAGGATTAGAGAAATAAACATAATTATATCAAACATCCTTGGAACACCACTAAGCCCAATTACTAAGACACTCACCTAGGTCTTAAGGGCTTAGTGGTGACTTAGGCTAAATCAAAATTGACTAAAATTAGAGAAATAAACATAATTATATCAAACATCCTTGAAACACCACTAAGCCCAATTAGAATTAGAGAAATAAACATAACATAATCAAACATCCTTGAAACACCACTAAGCCGAATTAGGATTACTAGGTCTTAAGAGCTTAGTGGTGACTTAGGCTAAATCAAAATTGACTAAATGAGGATTAAGGAAATAAACATAATTATATCAAACATCCTTGAAACACCATTAAGCCCAATTAGGTTTAAAAATAAATAAACATATAAAAATCAACATCCTTAAAACACCACTAAGCCCAATTAGGTTTAAAAATTTGGCTAAGTGTTCAAATTACACTGACTTGCCTCTTTAAGGGTCACTAAGCCCAATTAGGATTAAAAATTTGGCTAAGTGTTCAAATTACACTAACTTCCCCTTCGGAATTCACTCAAATAATTTTCAAATTAAATGATAAATGATAATTAACCTATTCTTAACGATAATTGAGACATTAGTGCTCAATGAGTAATAAGAGTATTTACAGGATGAACCATTAAACAACATAATAAGTTTAAATGGACTCGAGGCTTTTTACCAGTTGATGAGAGGGAGGCATGTACCTACTTCCTCCTCCTAACTTGTTGGATACCTCAGAGGCCTATTAAACTTAATATACCTTGCTCAATGAAATCATCCTTAATTAAACTTCTAAGGACTCACCAAAATATGACATAGGGTTAGGAAAACCACCAAAACTTTATTTTTCCTGCTCTTCATAAATGCCCTCACATGCATTTTTACGTTTCAGATGGTGGAACAAGAAGACTCGCCAGGTAACCTTTTACAGTTTATAACACCGTCTTTCTTGTGCCCTTTTCCTTACATGCTTTATGCTTACATTGTTTATTTTTATACTCATGTATGAAAACAACAAAAATATGCATGTTAACCATAACCATAACCCGAAACCAAAACTAAAATCAACCAAGATAAAATTCACCACCACAACATTCAAAATATAAAANGGCTAGCAAGGTGGGCTGCACGGCCATCTTCAACAGCAAAACCTGTCTTCCCCAGCTAAACCAATCTTCCTTCCTTAGAACACGGCCATCTTCAACAACAAAACCTGTCTTCCCCAGCTAAACCAATCTTCCTTCCTTAGACTTAAAGTCATCTTCAACAGCAAAACCTGTCTTCCCCAGCTAAACCAATCTTCCTTCCTTAGACTTAAACCCGGAAAACCTATCTTCCTCAGCTAAACCAATCTTCCTTCCTTAGACTTAAACAACAAAGCCATAGACTTTGAGGTTGCTTGCTTATGCAACGTAAATCCTCACCTTATATTTAGGCCTTTGTATAGCCCTATTGGAGGTTGCTTGCTTATGCAACGTAAATCCTCACCTTATCTTTAGGCCTTTGCATAGCCCTTGTCTTCCCCAGCTAAACCAATCTTTCTTCCTTAGACTTAAACAACAAAGCCATAGGACTTCGAATTTGCTTGCTTATGCAACGTAAATCCTCACATTATCTTTAGGCCTTTGCATAGCCGTGCTATACAATATAAGCCCTAACTCGTCTTAGGATTTCGAGGTTGTCGTGTGTCATGACCTAAATCCTCACATCTTACAGGCTATTTGTGTGATCGTTTCACACGAATGTAAGCCCTAACCAATAAAATTGGCATGACGAACACCTAAATATTTCTCCTCAAAGCTGAAGCCAAATATTATGATAGGTTGGGAAGTCATCGAGGTTCTCATTTGGATCCATGAAATCCCCTAGTTCTTCCTCCTTTGGACTCTACAATAAAATATTCTATATTCGAACCAATCCCCTTTCACACCTCTACGCTCAATCTCATTGAAGAGTCCTACCCTTTGAAACCCCTTGAAGATTATATTTTCTTGATTTTTATCGAGAGTCTTTTTAGGTGACTTTGGTCATTTAAGATGTAATTAACTATAGGGGCTTGCCCTTATAGGAAGCATCCGGTGACTTTGGTCATTTAAGATGTAATTAACTATAGGGGCTTGCCCTTATAGGAAGCATGTTCGCTTTGGTCATTTAAGATGTAATTAACTATAGGGGCTTGCCCTTATAGGAAGCATGTCCGAGGTGACTTTGGTAATTTAAGATGTAATTAACTATAGGGGCTTGCCCTTATAGGAAGCTTGTCCGAACCCAGCCTTAAGATAAGCCCTACTTAATCCTTTATATTAAATAGGGGAACTTGTCGGCAAATTCAAAGGTTTCGCAGACCAGACAAACGTCATACTTTCCTTAGTTAATTTGATCGAGCCTCATCCTCAAGTCTTACGTTTATCCTTAAGGATAGATACAGGAGTTGAGGTACAGTGCTCTTTCACTTTAAACTATGAAAAATATGGGGTCAGTTTGATTTCATACTTCAACGTCCTTCTGAAGCAGGCAAGGGGATTTTGATTCCAGTGACCGACAGCTTCTTACAAGCAACTCCCCACAAACCAACCCCGAAATAACGCCGATAGTGCCCTTCATAATAAAGTTTCAAATGATGCCCATTAAATTTAAATATCTTTCCAGTGTTAGGATCTTTAATAACAACAACTCCATAATGATAGACTTTAATCACTTTAAATTGTCCTAACCATCTGAATTTTAGTTTTCCTGGAAATAATCTCAATCTTGTATTATGTAGTAGAACTTCTTGTCCAGGTTCGAATTTCTTCTTAACAATATTCCGATCATGCCATATTTTCATTTTTCTCTCTCTAGATTTTTGCATTATCATATGCTTCATTTCTAATCTCCTCAAGTTCATTGAGTTGCGAAAACGTTTTTTCACCAGCATCCTTTAAATTAAAATTAAATTCCTTAATAGCCTAAAATGCTTTATGTTCCATTTATACTAGTAAATGACATGTTTTTCAAAAAATCAATCTATGTGGGGACATTCCTATATGAGTTTTATAAGCAGTTCTGTATGCCCATAATGCAGTATCTAGTATAGCAGACCAATCTAATTTATACGGATTTATAGTTTTTCTAAAATGCATTTAATTTCACGATTCGATATTTCTGCTAGACCACTTATTTGAGGACGATAAGCAGTAGAGAATCTATGCATTATATCATATTTGTTGATTAATTTTTTGATTCTCTTATTCCTGAAATGAGATCCTCTATTAGTAATGGTTATTCTCGGCATTCCATATCTTGTAAAGATATTTTTAATTTCAAATTTAGAAACACTCCGAGCGTCACATCTAGGCACAACAATAGCTTCAATCCACTTCGACATATAATCAACAACAAGTAATATATTTAAATTTCCAAATGAAGGCATAAATGGTCCCATAAAGTCTAATCCCCACACATCAAAAATTTTAACTTCTAATGTGTAATTTATAGGCATTTCATCTCTTCTGGAAATATTTCCTACTGTTGACATCTATCACATGTTTTAATATATTCATTACCATCTCTAAAAATAGTAGGCCAATAAAATCTAGCTTGCAAAATTTTATATGCAGTTCTATTTGTTCCAAAATGTCCTCCAAATTTAGAATCATGATATCTTTCAATTATCTGTTAAGTTTCTTCATAAGAGACACATCTTCTAATAATTAAATCTTTACATTATTTATATAAATATGGGTCATCCCAAAAATAGAATTTTGAATCATAGATAATTTCTTTAATTATGGATTCTTGATATTAGGTGGTAGAATGTCACTTACAATATAGTTTACTATATCAACATACCACGGTACATCCATTTCATTAATACTATATAAATGTTCATCAGGGAAATTTTCTAAAATTTCATTTGCAAAATTAGTTAATATTTCTATTTCTTTTCTTGACAAATGATCAGCTATTTGATTATCTTTTCCTTTTCTATCTACCACGGTAAAATCAAACTCTTGCAATAGAAGTATCCATCTAATTAACTATTTGATTATCATTTCTCTTTCTATCAACTACGATAAAATCAAACTCTTGCAAAAGAAGTATCCATCTAATTAATCTTGGTTTAACATCTTTGATTATCATTTCTCTTCTATCAATCACGATAAAATCAAACTCTTGCAATAGAAGTATCCATCTAATTAATCTTGGTTTAGCATCCTTCCTTTACATTAAGTGTTTAATAGCAAAATGATCTGTATGCACTATACATTTAGTTCTAATTAAAAAAGATCTAAATTTATCAAAGGCATAAACAATAACTAATAACTCTCTTTCAGTAGTAGTATAATTAATTTGAGCATTATTTAGAGTTTTCTAGCATAATATATATCTTTAAAAACTTTGTCGTGCCTTTGTCCTAATACAACCTCAATAGCATATTCACTAGCATCACACATTATTTCAAATGATTTCTCCGAGTTAGGTGGTACTATTATAGGTGCAGCGATTAATTTTTTCTTTAATAATTCAAATGCTGTTATGCATTCCTCATTAAAATCAAATTTCGTATCTTTTTCTAAAAGTTGGCATAGGGGTTTAATTATTTTTGAAAGTTTTTTTATGTAGTGCCTGTAAAAACCAGCATATCCTAGAAAATTTCTTACCCCTTTAACATTATTAGGAGGTGGTAATTTTTCTANGACGGTCTAAATGAAATTATGGAGCTCATTAAGTTGAGTTTAATAAATTCATTTGGACTAAGTGAATCCAATAGAAAATAGTGATACTGAAACGAGGGAATCATAGGATCCTAACCGGTGTTGCTCTAATCAACTTTAACATGCCCCCAAAAAATTTAAAGAACTTCAACCCTAGGGCCACTTGATTTAACATCATAACTTGACTCACTTGAATACTCAAACTCGTGGCGGCAAGGAGCTTGGAGCTAGCATGGTGGGCAGCATGACCATCTTCAATAGCAAAACCTGTGTTCCTCAGCTAAACCAGTCTTCCTTCCTTATACTTTAACAACAAAGTCATAGGACTTCAAGGTTGCATGCTTATGCAACGTAAATCCTCATCTTATCTTTAGGCCTTCATATATTCTTGCTATACAATATAAGCCCTAACTCGTCTTAGGATTCCGAGGTTGTCGTTTGTCACGACCTAAATTCTCACATCTTCCAGGCTATTTGTGTGATCGTTTCACACGAATGTAAGCCCTAACTAATAAAATTGACAGGATGAAACACCTAAGTATTTCTCCTAAAAAATGAAGCCAAACATTAGGATAGCATGGGAAGTCACCGAAGTTCTCCTCTAAACCCATGACATCCTCTAGTTCTTCCTCCTTTGGACTCTACAAGAAAATGTTCCAAATTCGAACCAATCCACTTTCACACCTCTGCATCCGAACTCATTGAAAAAAGACCTACCCTTTGAAACTTCTTGAAGATAATATTTCTTGATTTTTATCAAGAGTCTGTTTAGGTGACTTTGGTCATTTAAGATGTAATTAACTGTACGGGCTTGCCCTTATTGGAAGCGTGTCCGAACCCAGCTTAATATAAACCCTATAGAATCCTTTATTTTAAATAGGGGAACTTGTCAGTAAATATAAAGGTTTTAAGACCAAACGGATGTCATAAATCACTTAGTTTTTTTGATCGAGCCTCATCCTCAAGTCTTTTGTTTATCCTTTGGGATAGATGCAGAATTTGAGGTACAGTGCTCTTTCATTTAAACTATGAAAAATATGGGGTCAGTTTGATTTCATATTTTTCTAAAACTAAATATATATGTAAATTGAAACGTCCTTTCAAAGCGGGCGACGAAATTTCAATTCCGGTGACCGACAGCTTCTTACGGATAACTCTCCAACCACACATAGCGCTGACAGCTTCTGGCCACTCTGCTCGGGACAAGCTTTTCTCTCCATAGAAATCAAGAAACATTATCTTCACTTTATCGGTAATATGTCTATGTCCCTCTTGGACCAAATTACCCTTCTTCCATTGGCATACTTTACCCATTTTTGTCTTGGGAAAGTATGGCTAACTCCTTGGACTTCAGGACTAGCTGTTCAACCATCATTGAACAGAGGAGTTCAGAAAGCCATTAAGGACTCTTTAAATTTTCCTGTGGGATCGGACCCCCAATAGGTGTGTCAGTGGACTAGTTCCACTTGGGCGTTGTCAGCCACTAAATGGGTCCCGCAATGGGTCCTAAAATAATTCACATCTCCCTTCCAAATTTGATTTGCTATCTTGCAAGTTAAACCAAATCGTGTTGTGTTGCGCGCACTTTGAAATTTTCTTATATTAATTAAAATTTACACCTCTTGATTTTTCTCAAACAAGATTTTAAAATACCCATAAATTAAGACTCACCCAGTCTACAGATTAACCTCTACTTTCTGTGCTTGCACTAAAAATTATGAGGTTTTTTTCCATATAGCTAAACCTAAAACTTTATGTTTTCAAGCCTGCTGCAATGGCCTACCCAACGCTGACCTTTTCCTGCAACCTGCCAATGAGTCACGAAGATCGCAACCTCGCTCCCACCATCAAATTTGGAGCCGGATTTGAAGATTTCGAGGTCATCCTCGAGAAAGCCCCATTTATAGTAATGAAGATTGCCGCTCCAGAAATATAAGAACCATCTACAGAATTCAGTCTGAAATACCTTCAAGACTTCCATACCTGGAAGAAGCCTAAAACTACTACCATCGAGACACCTGCCAAACCTGCTAGCCCCGCCGCTGCTAAGGGGAAAGAAGTAATGATTATTGAGGATCTAACTGAGGGATTAACTGTCCCACCACCTTTGTTTGAAATTGGATCAAGTTCGAGGACTGTACCACTGGCCCGAACTCAAAGGAGGAACCGTAACAAAAAAGTTCAGAGGGCCATTAAAGCCCAGGCTCCCAAGGAGACACCCGTTGAGGAGGAGCCTCATCAAGATGAAGAAGTGTTACCAGAAATTTATCCACTCCTGTGAGGGAGTAGATTCCATCCTATGACGGATACCAATGGATACGGGAGTATTCAGAGAATTGCTGCCGCATTACCACCACTTCATAGACACGGTGAGGAAAGGAAGAAGTTCACTCCTATCACTCGAGTTAGTGCAGTTTTCAGAAGGCTTGCTACCAGAGAAAGATGTTCAGTTAGCGAGTTCCTTAAAAAAGTGGGAGATGCAATTTCCCCTCGCATGAAGAAGGAAATTTTCAAGGGCCTCAAATCCGCCAAACAGTCCCACAAGACAACTAAAGTGCCACCTACTCGCATCCCCGTTTGGTTTCATTTAAGGAAGAGAGTTGATACCACAGTAATTACTAATGATCATACTGCCACCTGGACCACAGGCCATCGACCGGTTAAGTCAAGACCGGGTCCGAAAATCTTACCCGTCACCCGTTATGGAGATATTCCTACAATCCCAAAGGGAAAGACAAGACGATTACTTGGCACTGTAGCCAGTCTAGACCACGAGGAGCATACTTTTTCTCGATATACGGATGTTTCTACTAAGATGCTCCATCCTGAGACATCATCATCAAAAAAGAAAAAGGAATGGGTACCTAAGGTTGCTGAACTGATACAGTCCAGTGAACCCGCGAGACAAGAAGTGAAACCAGGGTCTGAAATATCTGACATCGTCGCAACAATAGCACGCTAGATGGAGGAACAAGTAGAGGATGTCCATCAAGGTCCTCCAGATCTTAAAGAAATCAAGGAATCAATAATTAAAGAGAAAGTTGAGAAACTCAGGATCGAGATTTCCGAGTTAACAGATTTTTGAGTTAGCTCGAGGACATGGAGTTTCCGTCGATAGCGACGATGAAAATTTTGATTACAATGATCAATTGGAGGAAGATTTCATGGATGTCCATGTAATTGATACCAGAGCCACCACATCTACATGCAAGGCTCAACCTTAGGCAGAAGAGAACGCCATAGATGAGCTGCATAGGGCTGTCCTCCTAAGGGATGAGCAAGTTAGTCTACTGGAGAAAAGAATAGAAGAGATGACCATAGCCATGACCACTATTAAAGGGCAATCCCAATTACTTTGACTGGCTTCTCTAGAGATCAATCAGCCAGAAATCATACACATCACAGATGAAAGAAGAGAGGTTGCTTCAGCAAATAGAGACGAACAACATAGAAAGGATTCTCCATCAGGTGCTATACTAGAAAAGTAGTTCAAGCACATGGTTGAACATGTTCGGGATGCCTTAACCCAATCTAAGGGTGGTGCATTGGTTCTAAAGGGTAGACCTTACCCAGAGGAATTTTATGTCATGAATTTCCGCAAGGGTTTTGTGATCCCGAACTTCAAGATATTCGACGGGACTGGAAATCCCAGACAACATATAGCACATTTCTGAGCCAATTGTGGCAACACAAGAAATAGTGAAGCTCTACTCTTCCAACAGTTCGTCAGCAGCTTGCAGGAATTACTTTTGACTGGTACGCTGACTTGCACAATGGGTGAGTTAAAACATTTTCTATGTTGGAACAGCTTTTAATGAAAATATTTACCGAGGCGCAACATCATGTGTCTATTGGAGAGCTCATGATGGAAAAGCAAAAGCCTAGCGAAACGTTGGTAGACTACATTTTGAGGTGGATAAACCATAGCATGAAATATGAAACTCAACTACAGGCATGAAAATGAAATTCTGCTCAAGAGCATTCATGGGCCACTAGATTTCATGCTTAAGGGACTCGCCATCAAATCCTTTAAGAAGCTACTCAGTAAAGCTAGTAGTCTTCAAGAGGAAATAAAGCACATGGAGCCACATGAAAAAGCTAAGGTGACCATAGTGCTCGAAAAGAAATCAGGAGCAGTAGTGACCGTCGATAAAGGAAAGTAGCCGATAAAAATATATGCAGAAGAGCATCGCCAGTTTTCATCACAATACTTTCAGAAACATAATAGTTAATCTAACCGGCGACGACCTCTAGAGGGATCACCTCGAACAGGGGATAAGAAAATGTCCCTATCAGAGCGATGTAAGACGGTGTATTCTTTAAAATATGAAGCTATACCTAAAATATTCAGAAGTCTGATGAAAAAGCCAAAATTTAAACTACCAGATCCAAAGAAGCCCGAAGAAGTGGATAGGAAGAATGAACCAAATTATTGTTCACACCACCGGTTGCTTGGGCACACTATAGAAAAATGCTTCATCTTTAAAGACTAGCTCTAGAGGAACCTTAAAGAAGAGAATATAACAATCCTGAAAGAATATTTAAGAGAACCTTAAAAAGGTTCCATAAATATGATTTCGGCCGAGTCAATCTCCCCAATCGATACGTATACTGAAATAGATGGATGGAGTACAACTTGGGATAAACTCGAGAGGTTCCTTAATAAAATACATGATTCATCCAAACAAGCTTCTACAAATACCGAAGAAGAATGGAATGAGGTCTAGAGCAGATCATCCAAGAAAATACTGAACAAGATCCATTCTACATCAAAACAAGCCTTCATTCAGAGTCCGCAACATACCAAGCCTAAGATGCAGGTTTTGTCAGGAGATCCATCATCATCAAAGACAAAAATGAAGAAGAAAAGCATCACTACACAAATTGATAGCACGAGGGTCAGGATAGGGGCTGCCTCTACTAGATTCGTTGTCTCAGATTCGGGGAAGAAAATCCTCGAACCCTTGACTTTGTATGATTATCTTTTTGTTCCTCCGGGGTCTTATGAATTTAATGATTGTGATTTTGGCTACGTTTTAACTAATTCTGGTGATAACGTAACTGATTGTGACCAATCTAGGTTCAATCTTGATCCCCAAAATGATCCTCAAATCGTACCCGAGTCTGATGAACTCATTGTCAAGTCCAAAGAAGACATCAATGATACCATTTACAACAACACCGATAACGAGAAGCCAATTCTCGAGCATCACGGTACACCGCTTACCATCAACTTAGATCTTTCCTATGAAGAGGAAAAGACATCGGAAGATTCAACAATGATATCTCAAAAAGAAGAAATCACAGAAGTTAACTTAAGGAACGGAAAAGTGTTACCACCAAGAACAGCTCCAACAGATAAAGGAAAGCAGATAATGACCCGAGAAGAGATACCTCCACCTCCACAAATGGGAGAACCACATAATCAAGATAAAATCAGAGGATCATACAATGTAGACTACAATGTGCTAGCTCATCTTAGGAAGTTGCCGACCCGGTTAAGAATCTACGGCGCTCTGATCCTGTCAAAGGAGATGAGAGAGTATCTGGTTACAAGTTTGCTTGAGCCATAAATTTGCTTAGCTCAGTTGGACAGCACATCCTCAGAAGAATTTTGTTCATTGAAAGAACAACTTGGGGTAATCTTCATAGATGAAGACTTGATGAGCCTACGACCGACCATAATCGTCCACTCTACATCTCCGTCAACATCGGCAGATTTGTGTTGTCCAGAGTTTTAGTAGATCCTAGAGCCTCTCTTAACTTGATGAGCCTACACACATTGGCCTATTTGGATATTGAAGCTCAAGAGCTTACGACCGATAAAATGATGTTAAGAGGCGGGAGAAAGAGCCCTTGGATCAATTACATTACTTATGAAGGTTGGAGAACTCGTGACAACCGGAATTTCATATCATCGACGCCGAGACCTCTTTCAACGCTCTACTTGGTCGACCTTGGATTCATGACGCCGAGACCTCTTTTAACGCTCTATTGGGTCGACAATGGATTCATGAGCACAATATGGTTCCAACCAAGACCTCTTTTAACGCTCTACTAGGTCGACCATGGATTCATGAGCACAATATGTTTCCATCATCTCTACACCAGTGCATTAAATACCGCAAAGATGGTCAAGAAATATGCAATAAAGGAGACATACAACCATTTTCAGTGCATGAAGTTGGTATCCATGAAGATGTTGCCTACTACGCGCCTCTAAAGAAGACTATCTTCTCTTGTGAAATTAGCACAAACAAAGATGAAGATTCAGAAGAATTACAAATAGGAGGCCATTCAACTCCGCTTCAACAATCTTCCACCACTTCCTTATAACAAGTTGGTGAAAGTTCTTTTAGTTTGCGCACCCGAGGTCGAGGCCGGGGACGTGGACGAGGAAGGATCAATTTAATTGTTGAACGGAATAGGCCAACCATCAATGTTAGTGATGAAGACAGTTTTGAAGATGAGATAATGATGACAAGATAGAAGAGACCTCAGTACGAGATATCCTTAGAAGATACAGAGAAAAATGAATATGAAACAATTTATGATTGGATAAACCACTATGTGAATGTTATGACCCTCACTCCAATTCTCTCTCAAAAGATTGAGAGTTTAGAGGTCAAGGAAGTCCATAGTGTTGGATCAAAGCTGATCAAATTTTACCATGCTTATACCTCTACTGAGCTTGAAAAACATGTAAATTTGGATGATGATTCTAATGAATTAGAGGAATTGGTTTGGTTACTTCTCACATCGTGTTCAAATGTTAATTCATTAGGGACACTTACCAAAACAAATGCCAAAAGATAAATTTCAACTTTTTGAAAAATTATGGAATGGTAAAAGTCAAACTCCCAATTCAAAAGAGGGTTTCGGATTTGGTACAGTCGGAGCAGTTGATGATTCTGATATTTGCAAGGTTGTTACTGGTGAGTTAGAAGCGGATTGCCTCGATATAGAGGATGACTCTACTGATCAGTTAATAGAAGATGCTCCGCCGAAATTTGAGTAGGAAATTAAATCAACTGTGGATGAATTGAAAGAGATTAACCTCGGGACTGAAGAACAGCCCCAACCTACATTTATAAGTTCTCTACTGAATGAAGAAGAATCTGCAGAATTGATCAAAATATTAATAGAATTCAAAGATTGCTTCACATGGAGCTACGATGAAATGCCAGGACTGTCAGCAGAGGCTACAGTTCATAAACTTGGGGTGGACAAGAATATGACCCAAGTAAAACAGGCTCTCAAGAGAATGCGCCTCGAAATAGAACAAAAAGTCATCGCCGAGGTGAAGAAATTAATAGACGCCAACTTCGTAAAATAAGAGCAGTACCCCATATGGCTGGCTGATATTATATTTGTTAAGAAGAAAAATGGATAGATCCGTGTTTGTGCTGACTTCAAAGATTTAAACAAGGCATGTCCGAAAGATGAGTTTCCACTACTGATACCAGAGATGATGGTGGATATCACTTCAACACATAAAATTTTCTCTTTCATGGACGAATCGTCGGGATACAACCAAATCAAGATGGCTCCCGAGGATGCAGCACTTACAGCCTTCAGAACACCGATTGGATTTCTGCTACGTAGTGATGTCGTTCAGCCTAAAGAATGTCGGAGCAACATATCAGCGTGCAATGATGAAGATTTTTGACGACCTCATTCACAACCAAGTAGAATGTTACATGGATGATTTGTTCATCAAAAGTAAGCAAAAAATAGACCATTTGTACGATTTAAGAATCGTGTTCGAACGTTTACGATGATATGACCTTAAAATGAACCCCTTAAAGTGTGCCTTTGGCATTACCTCCGGAACATTTCTGGGATTCATTGTCCGTCATCCGGGAATCGAGATTGACCCGGATAAAATTAAAGCTATCTTTGAAATGCCTTCTCCTAAAACTTTTAAACAACTACATTCCTTCCAGGGGAAGTTGGCATATCTGAGACATTTTATTTCTAATCTCTCAGGTAGGTGTCAGCCTTTCTCGACATTAATTAAAAAGGACGACATATTTATTTGGGAAGAGAAATGCCAGCGGGCCTTTGAGGATGTTAAATAATATTTAATGACACCTCCTGTAGAAACCGTTAATACTTTATACCACGCCTTTAAATGTCTCTCTTGGAGCCCTCTTAGCCTAAGTCAATGATGAGGGTAAAGAAAATTCACTCTACTACTTGATTCGTTGCCTAATACCGACGGAGATATGGTATACACCTATTGAGAAGCATTGTGTGACGTTAATTTTTGCCACCCAAAATCTTAGACATTACATAATTTCTCATAAGAATACCCTAATCTCGAAAGTTAATCCATTGCAATATCTGATGACCCGACCAACACTCTTCGGACGTTTAGCAAGATTGTCAATGATCTTATTGAAATTTGATATAACTTTTATTCCCCTTCGGGCTATCAATGGGCATATACTAGCAGACTTTCTTGTTGCACACCCACTGCCAGCTGGGTCCTCACTCAACGACGAGTTACCAAATGAGCAAATATTACAAATGGAATTGTCCAGTGCGCAACGCTGGGAAATGTACTTCGATGGCGCTTCATCAGCCAGTAAAGACTAAGGATCAGGCACAGTTATACCAGGCAAAGCAGGAATTGGTTTGATCTTTATCAAGCCAAACAAGAGTATTTTGAGGTTCTCATACCACCTGATAGAGCCGTGTACCAACAATGAAGTAGAATATGAAGCTTTAATCACCGGATTGGGAATAGCAATTTCAATGGATATAATGAACATTGTCATCTATGGTGACTCCCAACTCATCATCTAGCAAGTCACCGGACAATATAGAATTTTGAAACAATGATTAGCAGAATACCATCAGTACACGATGAAGCTCCTGGAGCAGATTCCTGCTGTGATTTTCTACCTGATTCTTAGGGGAGATAATGCCCATGCCGACGCTCTAGCAAAACTTGGTAGAGAAATGACATGTCCCATAAAGGATTCCATTAAACTCACAGTGCAAGGAAGATGAGTTTTGAAACGGATCGACTTCGAAACTCTACACAAGCTTGGAAATGAAGAAATAAAAAATACTGTTGCAGACATCAACGAAGATTGGCGCAAGCCATTAATAGAATATTTGCATGCTGGAAAGCTGCCAAAAGACAATTCTGAGGCGCGCCACATCACAAGAAGGGCCATGTCTTACGCCCTGATGGGAAACGTTCTCTACAGAAGATCATTCGACCAGATGTGGCTACGGTGTTTTAGCAGAGCTGAAGCACAAAATATTGTCAAAGAAGTACATGTCGGATTGTGTGGCGCTCATCAATCAGGGCCGAAAATGAAAATGAAGATCAAAAGACTAAGACATTATTGACTAGCAATGATGTTGGAATGCATGGATACAACCAAAAAATTTCAGCAATGCCAAGTGCATGGGGTGGTCTTTCACCAGCCTACGAATGTGCTACACCCAACCTTTGTCTCGTGGCCATTCGAGTGTTAGGGCACGTACATAATAGATCTGATAGACCCTCCATATTGTAAAGGAGATAGGTTTATACTTGTCGCTACAGATTATTTCTCCAAATGGGCAGAGGCAGTACCGTCACGTGAGGTTATGACACAACACATCCTTCAATTTTTTAAAAGTTAAATCGTCTACCATTTTGGAGTACCGCGAAGAATAATTTTTGATAATGAGATAGCTTTCAAAAGCACAAAGATCAACAATTTCATCAAAAGACATGGGATAGATTGGAGATACCCTACAATTTACAATCCCAGAGCAAATGGTTTGGTTGAGGCTTTCAACAAAATACTGGTACAGATTTTGAAGAAAACTTTGGATGAAAACAAAAGGGATTGACACAACAAACTATTAGAAGCCTTGTGGGCCTATCGGACAACTTTCAGGACTCTCACTCAATGTACACCCCATATGCTCGTGTACGGAGCCGAGGCCATGTTACCGCTAGAAATCCAGACACCATCTCTCGGAGTCGCCGTTGCCAATCATCTGACAATGGAAGAAAGTGCAAAACTCAGACTTGAAGAACTGGAAAGTTTCAAGGGAAAACGACTAGAAGCACAATAACATTTAGAGCTTTACCAGGCGAAGATGGTACAAGCCCATGACAAATTGGTCTGTCCAAGGACATTCAAAGTTGGTGACCTCATACTTGTGCTCAAAAGGCATATTCTCGTATGCAACAAAATAGGTGGAAAATTCGAGCCAACTTGGGAGGGACCATTTGTCTTTTAAAAGGTCTACACAGGAGGAGACTACCGGTTAGTGGACTTCCACGGCAAAAGACCCATGTTACCAATAAATGGAAGATATCTGAAAACCTATTACGCAACCTGACCCCGCTTGCCTCTGCTTGCTTTGAAACTTTGGAAACTTTGCTAATCTGAGGTATATCTACGAGGCTAAATGTCTATGACCGGGTCCAAATTTTGTAATTAACCTCAATATAGTGAAAATTTTGAGAAAGATATTTTAANATGCGATGGATGAAAGCCACGAACCATACGTTGGTTCAAAATTTCAATGAATAAAGAACGAAACAACAATCTTTAACAATAAATAAAATTTAAATAAAAATAATCACCAATGAATAAACAACAAAACAATTTTCTTTTGAAAATCAACCAACTAAAATTAAAGCTTTAAAAAAGATACTTTGAAGAATTAAATGTGATAAAAACAACAAGAAAAGAAAATGAATCTGTTGAGTGGATTCTCTTTTTTTTGGAGTTTCTTACTCTTTGTGCGCGCAGCACAACCATCTTTATCAACTCTCTTCACATCCCTGCGGAATTTCACATTTCGCACAAAACCCCACAAAACTCTGCAAATCTTCTTCAACAAAATCAACCTTTTCATGTGACATATTTCTACAAATTCAACATCACAAACTCTCTACACTGTTTTCATATGACTATTGGGGCCAGTACCAAAATTTTGACTCCCAATATCTGAAGATTGGTGTGAGGCCTCCTTCAATGGATGTTAAGGCTTCTGATTCGTTCAAATCTCAAATTCTCCGAAGATCGGTGTAAGCCCTGCTTCAATGGATGTTAAGGCTTCCGATTCCTTCAAATCTAAAATTATCCGAAGATCGGTGTGAGGCCCCCTTCAATGAATGTTAAGGTTTCCGATTCCTTCAAATTTCAAATTCTCCGAAGATTGGTGTGAGGCCTCCGTCAATGGATGTTAAGGCTTCCGATTCCTTTAAATTTCAAATTCTCCAAAGATAGGTGTGAGACCCCCTTCAATGGATGTTAAGGCTTCCGATTTCTTTACATATTCTATTCACATATTCCCCACGAATTTTCATGTGTGAATCTGCATATTTTCTGTATAAGCACACATATTTTCTCGTTACCTCTTGAGTTGGATGTGAGTCTTGGTGCTTTCCTTCTCAATGTAACACATATATTCTCTTGTCCCCACTTGGGTTGGATGTGAGTCCTAGTGCTTTCCTTCCTAACGTGACACACATATTTTCTCATTACCTCTTTAGTTGGATGTGAGTCCTGGTGCTTTCCTTCTCAATGTAACACACATATTTTTTGTCACCGCTTGGGTTGGATGTGAGTCCTAGTGCTTTCCTTCCTAACGTGACACAAATATTTTATTGTCGTCGCTTGGGTTGGATGTGAGTCCTAGTGCTTTCCTTCCTAATGTGACACACATATTTTCTCGTTTCCTCTTGAGTTGGATGTGAGTCCTGGTGCTTTCGTTCTCAATGTAACACACATATTTTCTTGTCACCGCTTGGGTTTGATGTGAGTCCTAGTGCTTTTCTTCCTAACATGACACACATATTTTCTTATCACCCCTTAGGTTGGATGTGATTCCTAGTGTTTTCCTTCCTAACATGAATCACATATTTTCTTGTTACCACTCAAGTTGGATGTGAGTCCCAGCGCTCTCCTTCTCAATGTAGCAGATACTTTTTTTGGAGTCGGATGTGGGCCTCTGTGTGTTGCATCTCAATTCGGTCCTCCCACACAATTCTATTTTAAAATAAGTTTCAAGACCACCTTAAATGGATTATGACATATAATTCTTATTTCAGGATTGATACCCAAATTTCAATTTCCACCTTGGGGTCAGCACTTATATACTCACTCCTATCCATTATAATTACCTGAAATTTCATAACTCAAAATTCACTCGCCAGTCCCCAGCGAGAGTCGCCACTCCTTGATTTCAATCAGACGATCACCTACAAAATCCCTATAAGAAAAAAATCTCACACACAACTCTGCACGTACTTTCGGGTCTATTGACTTAGATGTTTGTATTGGTTTTTTTTGATCTCGTAGGTCAACGCCAATACGCGCGGTGTGCTTGCCTAGTAGACCACGGTTATTGAGGGTCCGTTTGTTGACCTCACTTTCGGTTGAGGTATAGTTTTTCCTCTTTAATAGTATAAGGTCTAGCCATAGAACTTTCCTATTGACTATTCTTAGAAAACTAGATAAGGAATCCTCACCATTAGAAATTTCAAACTATTCTCTACTCAACTTGAAGTTCCACATATTGGTCCAAACCTCTAGCACTTAGTAGGTGAGGTCATTCTAGGATAACTCAAGATGAGTCACCCTTAGGATTGCTTGACCTTAGGGTTGACCTTGGGTGTTGGTTCAACGCTAAGACACTCACTTGCAATCACTTGCACTCCTAATCACTCACTATCCTAAACTTAAACTTTTAGGTTTTGATCCCTTGATACTTTTGGGAGACTCATGCAGGTGGTCTCCTAAACCCATTACCCTTGGGCTAGGGTTTGGCTAAGATCACTACATAAAGGACCCAAAATGGGGTTTCTATTGGTCCATGGCTTATTGATGGTGGTTGGTACCAGAACTCTACCAAGACACCCAACCTAGCCTTTTGCCCCTAAATCCCCCAAATTACCTAGATACCTTCGGGAACCCAAATTTGGCCAAATATACCAAATCTAGCCAAAATAACCAACTTGACTCAAAAATCATTTCAAACACCATGAAAAAAGCCAAACTACCCAAAATCACCAAAATTGGCCAAATTACCAAAATACCCCTCCTTACCCAAAAACTCAAAATAATCCAAAAAAACCCAAAAAATCCCAAGACCTCTCAAATATTCCTAATTTCATTTTTATCAACTATCACATGACCCAATTTGGCCAATTTATCTATCTTTGATCAAAACCCCCAAATTACCCTTTAAAGGACCATATTTTCCCCAAATCACTTCAAATGTCCATCAATTTGATCCCAAGCGCCCCATATTTCAATCCGAAACAAAATCTCACCTTCAATATGACCAAAAAGACCAAATACAAGCACAATTGACCCATGCTTTGAGCCTAATTTTCATTTAGATCAAAACCCTAATTTCGATCCCATGACTTCGTTGCACCAAATAGAACCCATGACCTACTCCATTTGCCACAATTTGTGTTGAAAAACCTTCATAACATCCCCATATACCAAAATTAACCTTTAATTGGCCTTGGTGAAACCTCAGATTCATTTCATTTCAACCTAATTCCAAAAGCCCCAAATTTTCCCCAAATTGGCCATGTCTCAAAATCTCACCAAATTGGTGGCCTTAGCCCCAAAATTTCCAATCTATCCCTGCATGAAAAGTATTCACAACACCTTCCTTAATCATTTGAACCATTCAATTTGGACTTAACCTAATGCTAACCAAACCTAGACCCATGTCTAGCCCAACATACCAAAAATTGACAAAATTCCCAAAATCTCCCAATTTGACCTACCAATTGAACTCAAAATCACTTGAACCCTCCACCAAAAAAATTCATAACAATCATCTACACAAGGTTGACCAATCAATTGGAATGGATAACCTAGCCCAAACCCAAACTTTGATCACTTGAACCCACATTCAACCTATGCATTAAAGATGGCCTAACTACCCCAAATCCATCAAATTAATTCCACCTCAGCCAGGGTTAGACCTAAGACTGAGCCAAAATCCATCTAACCACCAATACTAAGCTATGGACCAAAGGTCCCCAAAATTAAGGATTTTATTTCCAAAAATGCACATGCTTAAGATATCATTACCAAAACTAAACCTCATTACATTAAGTTGCTTTGACAGATTCCCCTGGATGCCCTGAGCACCTAGCCACCTACCTCTGCCATGGCCAGCCAGACTAGTTGTTGGAGAAGCTCAAAACCGAGAGCCACCCCCATGGAACTTCACCAAATCAAACCTAAAGGCCAGCTCAGCCAAACCAAATTATAGAGCTCCTCTGCCCTCCACCTAAGCACCACAATGCAACTAAACATTTGCCCTGAAAGCCACCCTATGACCATTTTTATAAAAACACACCTCCACGGCCGTGGGAGGTGTGCTAAAATTTTCTCAAAGAGCTCTTCCCAAGTCACTCACAGAGCTTCTCTGATACCTTCACATCCCATTCCAATCACTCCATTGCCTTGATTCCTCCTGTGTAATCCTAATTTTGAGCACAAAAATTAGGGAAGAAATAAGACATCCTTAAAAACTCCACCAAACTTCAATTTCTTGTGCCCACACCTTCACAACAGTAAGAGAATACAAAGCCCCATCAAATTACCCTCTGAAATAGCCTCTACAATAGCTCTACGCCAACACCCATAATCTATCTTGATCAAAATCATAGCTAGGCTTTACAACAAGACTAGAGACTCAATCTCTAGCCTCCTTAGATCCCAACGAATGTGCCATGACCCTCTGATTGAAGCTTCACTTCTCAGAGCAAAGGTATAAAACATCTCTTCCTCCCAAGCCTATTTGAACTCTTCATTTTTTTGAGTTGATTTCATGGCATCATAACCGTATAGATATGTTCCTCTAGTCTAGACGAGCATTTAAAAAAAAATCATCTATTTTGGATAAGAAACGAGAGAGATCTTAAGGCTAGAAGATGGACGGTTCTCAGGCTAGGCTATCAGGGATGATGATGGGGAGCCGTCCGATCGCGCGTTTATCAGATGGACAGTCGAGGTCAAGCCGGACAGCACATCGGAACATAAGCCGTGGGCCGAGTCAGCGCTGAGGTGGACGGTGGGGACAAATGGGAGTGCGCTGCGTGGAGCTTTGGAGCTGTTGTAGGTTGAGTTGGCGCCGCGCGTTTAAATAGATAAATAGGAGTTTAATTAATTCAAAAAATGACCCCTAACTGAAAAAATTCATATCTTAGTGTATAAAAATGACAAAAATAAAATGAAAGTACCCTCTTGCTCAGTGAACAGAGGAGAACAATGTGGAGATAATTTTAAGTCCATGTGATACGTATTTTATTTTTGATTAATTAAATACTGATTTCAATCTTTTGATTCTGCATGCATGTAGGCATTTCATTATAGCTTGGAATTTTATCATGTTGTTTCCTCTCTCTCAGGAAATATTTTCTGATTTTTCTAAAGTCAGAGGTCCCTAGATAGAGAATCACATTTTTCAAGTTTATGTCCATTATTTGCTTAAAATAATCATTGAAATTAGCACGTTGCTTAGAAAAATCCAAGAAAATTTTGAAAGGTTTACTATGACCAGAGAACCCTTAGGATAAATTTTCATTAACCAAGTTTTTCAAAATACACCTAATCTTTACGAACCCTAAATCACTAAAATAATTAATTTTGGAAAATATAAACAAAAAAATGACTTGATTTTTAATCTCCACTATTAATTAGGATCCAGAGAACTCACCATAATAATTTCAAAGTATTTTGAGTTCATTTTGTATCTTAAGTTGATTTTTAAAGAAAAATAACATTTTTGGCACTTAAATGATTATTAAAAATCAAAATATAACCTAAAAAATTATAAAACTTGGTTTTTTGAGTTCTCTGTGATGAAGGAAATTTTCTAAAATTAAAATGGTATTTGAAATAAAAACTTGATTTTTTAAGCTATTTTAAATATTTAAAATAATTAAAAATCCATAAAAATCATAAAAATAAGAAAAGTCATGGAAATATTCTAAATTGTTTCGTAAGCACTTAGGAAAAATTGAAATATTTTTCCTGATTTTCGAAATAAAGATATTGAATTTTAAAGCTTAAAAATGATTTTTAAAGGCTAAAATAAATCTTCACTAAAAGTAATGCCAATAAATCAAATGAAATTCAGAAAAATCTAAAATCTTCTCCTCTGAGCTCTCTGATCTTAGGAGGACTTTTCAAAAATATAAAATTTAATTTTCTTTTTTTAAAATATTTTATAATTAATAAATACCCTAGGAATTAAAATAATTCTTAAAATTCAAATAAAATTCAAAAAAATCATGAAATTTGGTCTAAAGGCTTCTCTGGTCTAGGTCTACCTCCAGTAAAAATTTTAAGGGATTAGGATTTACCTTGATCAAGTTAGAAAATTTCTTCGAAACATCCTATTTTTACATGAAAAAAATTATATAAATTAAACTACATTTTCAAAAATCACATTTTCTTCTGTGATGTCTTAATTAACCCATGAATGAGGTAGGATAAAAATTTCAAAGTCATTTGAATTGAATAATGTCTCAATTGACCCATGAATAAGGTAGGATAAAAATTTCAAAGTCATTTGAATTGAATTTTATTTATGAAGTGTTAGAGCCTTAGGGGCAAATGTGTAATTTTGGAAATTTATCCTTAATTAACTTAGTTGACCCATGAATGAGGTAGGATAAAAATTTCAAAGTCATTTGAATTGAATTTGACAAATTGTCCCATGAATGAGGTAGGATAAAAATTTCAAAGTCATTTGAATTGAATTTGATAAATTATGAACGTTAGAGCCTTAGGGGCAAATATGTAATTTTGGAAATTTACTATTAATTAATATTTAGGCTTAATTTAAAAAGGGAAATGGGTAACCTCTGATCTTCATTTGGATGTTTGAAATATAAGGGGTTAGTTGGTAGAAACCAACCTCACTTTCCCAATTGAAATGATAAGTTAATAAATTTCTAAATTATTAAAATTTGGAAGTTTATTAAAATAAAATGAACCTAGCTATGGGTATAATAACTAATCAATTTGATACCCCTATTCTGATTTTCAAATAAAATTCAAATCATGATCTATGACCACCTAAAGCTTAATCTTTTCAAAACTAATTAAGACACTCACCTAGGTCATAAGGGCTTAGTAGTGACTTAGGCTAAATCAAGTTTCATTTAAATAAGGATTAGAAACGTAAACATCATTTAAAATAAAAAATCTTTCAAACATTACAAGCCCAATTAGGATCAAAATTTGGTTAAGTGTTCCAACAACAGTAACTTGCCTCTTTAAGGGTTTTCACCCACATAATTTTCAAAATTAAATTATAGATGATAATTACCTTTCTCTTAGGGATAATTGAGACATCAATGTTCATTGAGCATTAGGGTGTTTTATAGGATGAATTATTAAGCAAACAAAATAAGTTTAAAAGAACTCGAGATTTTCCACCAGACAGTGAGAGAGTAGCACGAACCTACTTCTTTCTCTAGATCTATTGGATACCTCAGAGATCTACTAAAATTAATATATTTTGCTTGGCAACATCCTTAATTAAACTCCTAAGGACCCACCAAGAGATGACCTAGGATTAGATAGGTCATCAAAATTTTACTTCCCTGTCTCACATAAACTATCTTTTCATGCCTTCTGAGTTTCAGGTGGTGGAACGAGAAGACTCGCCAGGTACGCTTTTACAGTTTTCAGCATTGTCTTGCTTCTACTTTCATATTGTGCTTTTATACCTGCAAATTTGCATGCTAAACAACGATGTCACCTTACATGAAAACTAAAACTATCAGGATAGCCACAAAATGAAAACTAAAATAAAAAAACTAAGATCAACAAAGATAAAATTCACCGCCACAACATTCAAAATATAAAACAACTCAAAGTTTAATCACAAACATCACACAAAACTACAATTACAACTAAATTAATATGACTCTATCAGATGATCGGGAATTCTTAGGAGGAGGTAACCTACGGTTGCTACCAAGGCTTCCGACGGTCTAAATGAAATGGTGGAACTCATTAAGTTGAGTTTAAGAAATTCAATTGGACTAAGTGAATCTAATAAAAAATAGTGGTACCGGAACGGGGGAACCGTAGGATCCTAACCTGCGTCGCTCTAATCAAATTTAACANATTTTCTGGTGGCTATATTTAGTTTTCTATAGTCAATAAAAATTTGCTAACCAATTACTTGTCTTATTGGTATTAATTCATTTCTCTCGTTTTCTTCAATAGTCACTCCTTTCTTCGGAACACAGTGAATTGGGCTTACCCAAGCACTATCTTAAATAAGATATATAATTCTAGCATCTAATCACTTTAAAATATAATTTTTAATAAATTATTTCGTTATTGGATTTAATCTTCTCTAAGGATCCACTTTAGCTTCATACTGTTCATCTAATAAAATTCTATGCATACAAATTGAAGGACTAACTCCTTTAATATCTGCCAAAGTCCATACAAAAGTCTTTTTATACTTTTTCAACATCTCTATCAACTTTTGTTCATGAATTTCAGTTAACTTAGAAGATATAATAACAGATAATGTAGATGACTCTCCTAAAAATAAATATTTTAAATGGGCAGGCAATATCTTCAATTCAAGTTCAGGTGATTTAATACTTGAAGGGATAAGATTTTTACTATCATTTTCCAGCAAGTCTAATGCTTCAAATTTGCCCTGAATATAATCTAAATCTTCTTCTTTTACTTCATCTTCAGTATAAAAAATTTCTCCTTGCTTTAATTTATCTTTGAATTCATTCTTAAACTGCTAATTACTTAGATAATCAACTACTTCCATCCTGAAACATTCATTATCTTTTTTTATTGCAGGATATTTCATAGCTTTTGCTCACTTCTTGATCATTACCTCTTATCATAATTCACCTTTTTACACATCTATTACAACTCTCCCTGTTGCGAGAAATGGTCTCCCTAAAATAACAAGAATCTTATTATCTTCCTCCATATCTAATACTATAAAGTCTACAGGAAAAATAAATTTATCCACTTTTACCACATCTCCTATAACTCCTTTTGGATAAGTTATTGATCGATCAGCTAACTGAAGAGTTAAAGTAGTAGGGGAAATTTCTCCCAAATCTAAACGTTTAAAAATTGATAAAAGCATAAGTTTGATACTCTCTCCTAAATCACATAAAGCTTTTCCAGAAAACTTTTATCCAATTACACAAGGTATAGTAAAACTACCAGGATCTTTTAATTTTTCAGGAAGCTTTTTTTGAATAATAGCACTACACTCTTCACTAAGTGCAACGGTCTCATGATCTGTAAACTTCCTTTTCTTGTTTACTACATCCTTCATAAATTTAGCATAACTTGGCATTTGTTCTAAAGTTTCAACAAAATAATATATTTATCGTTAACATCTTAAGGATTTTCAAAAATTTTGTAAATTGTTTATCTTTATTGTTCTGTTTAAGTCTTTGAGGAAACAGATGTAATAGTTTTTCTACAAGGCTCTACGTTTGTTTATTTTCCTATTGATCATTTTTCATTTCTTCCTTTCTTCATCAACTTCAGTTTCTCTTTGGATCCTTGTTTCAACTACCTTCTAGAAACAGGGTCTGCACCGCCTTTAGCGTCGTCGGCGCTGGTATGGCATTGTCAATGCTGAGTAAAAAATTTCCACGTTAATTTTTTCTACACCATCAGCGTTGCCCTCAACGCTGAGCATTTCTTTAAAAACATCATTTTGACTCCAAATTTCATCCTTTTTGCTTTCTTTTTTGCTTTAAGCCCTAAAAATTAACAACCTGCAAGAAAACATCAAAATAACTTCCATTAAAGTGCGATATTATCAAAAATAGGTATAAAATATGGGTCTAAAAATGTATATATTTTTGGTGTATCAACAATTAAAGGGGTGGAAAATGTTGCCTATGTGGAGGGCTAAGCGACACAATTAGCCAATTGGAATGATACACATTGAATGGGTGCAATGTATGCTTGGTCCATAGAGAGAGCTTCTTGATTTTTGTTTTTCGTCCATTAGGCTGGCTGGCAAGACCAGGGAAGGTGACAAGCATGGCCAGGGGAGTCAAAGGGAAGTTTAATTGTTATTATGATGGAGGTGTAGTCAAGTGATGACAAGCTTGGGCCATTTGGCTAAAAATGGGAATTAATCCCCCAAATTAAGGGACCCTTGGTCCATGAAACCTCTAGGGTGGGCTAAGAGGATCTAGATTGGTTCCTAGAGTCCAAATGGCAGCTGCGGTGGTCCAAGTTGGGCTAAACCAAGTGGCACAAAGTGAGTATAGGGTTTGGGTTAAAAAATTTAGATTTGACTTGAAATTGGGTTTGGCCTTGGATGAAGCTTGGATCTAGGTCAATTGATTGGCTAAGTTTGTGTTGAAGACATTCTTGAGGCATTTGGGTATCAACTGGGTTGAACTTGGGAGGTTATAAAGTTCAATTTAAAGAAATTTGGTTTTTGGGAAAAAAATTGAGAGTTTTGGTTTGGATTGGATTTGAACTAGGTTTGAGTTTGTATCTAGGCCAATTGAGGATCCAATTTGGTTTAGAGGAATGTTATGAAAAGTGTAGGAAGTGAATTTGGTGGAATTGAATGGGTTAGAGAGTTCAATTTTGTGGAAATTTGAAATTACGCCAATTTTGGGGCATTTGAATTACGCTTGGGATTTGGACTTGAAATTGGATTCAATTGGGCCAGAACTTGGTTTCATTTGGGTTGGGACATGATGAAATTTGATTGGATTTGAAATTTTGAGAGTTTGAAATCAATTTGCTGAGAATTGGCCGTGAATTAGGGGAATTTGGGCCTTTAAAGGTAAAATTGAGATTTTGGTCAAAATTGGTCAATTTAGTCTAATTGGGCCCAATGAGTGGTTTGAATAGATTTAGAAGAGGTTTGGAATGATTTGATAGGTTTTGGGTATTTTTATGACGTGATGGACATTTTGGTAATTTTGGACAATTTGAGGGTATTTTGAGAAATTTGAAAATTTTGGGGTGTTTTGGGCAATTTGAGTTGTTTGAAATGGTTTTGGGATGATTTTTGGATAAAATTTGAGAATTTGGGCCATTTTAGGAAAATTAGGGTTCTAGGGTGATTTTGGTAATTTTGGAAAAGTTTGGGGCTTAAAGACCAAAATTAGAGATTATGGTAAAATTGGGGTTTAATGAGGAGGCTAATCTCAAAATTACCTATGTGGTGCCATGAAACCAATGTAATTCGTATTTTAAACCCTTCATGTGTTGGTCCTAGCCATCCTATCAAAATGCTAAGGGTTTGGGGGACCACCCATATGAGTTTCCAAAAGAATAGGGAATCAAGCTAAGCATGTCTGCGCGGTTTAGGATTTTGGGTTGTGAGTGCAAGTGAGAGGTTCAAGTGTGTGTGTGCAAGACTGACCAATGCCACACTACCTTAAGGGGCAGACAATCTGATGGGGACTCTTCCTGAGCTTCCCCATGTTGGATCCATTCTACTAAGTGCTAGAGATTAGAACCAACATGTGGAACTCCAAGAAGAGTAAATAAGTGTTTACAATTTCTAATGAGGTAGGGTTCGATTACTAGTCTTCTAGGATGGTAATCCCTCTCGATACTTTTATTATGCAAAGTGCAACAATATATCAAATTATATTTCACTTATATTTTCTTTCTTTACAACACAACCGAAAACTTGATCCTGAAGAAAAATAAAAATTTAACTTTTAATTTTTATATATTAGGATACTACGCAAGTATACATATCGTTATAAAGTAATATAGGACTTTTTTATTAAGGCTTGAATATTGAACCCACATGGAATTTATATAATAAGCACTTTTAGAAAACTTTCTATTTTAAAAAACAATTACTTAAATTGAATATTTTTTGTAGTAATAAAAATTCAAATATTTTTGGTATTTTTGATATTTTGACAAAATAGTAACAACTTAAAAAGGGAACTAGAGTTTTGTAGATGAAAAACACTTAAGAAGAAAAATATCTTTCTTCTTATGATAAATCAGTAATAAGTATAGGAATTATGTTGTGAAATTATGCAAATTGTGTTGTGCCAAATAAGAGCAATAACATTCTTTACCCTTATTAGAGTTGCTATAAAGAACATTGGCTAATTTAAAGTTTGAATAATTTTGAAGACCGACTAGGCAGGGAAGATACTAGCTCTCACTCTAGAGTTCCCTCGATTCCCTCCATCCAGGGGGCTAACATTCTCGTATGAGAACCTAAAATAATAAACTAAGTTGGGGGCTTTAACCTGTCACTTTAAAGAAGGGCTAACATCTCGTTTCAGAACCTAAAACAATAAACCAAGCTGGGGGCTTTAACCTATCACTTGAAGGTCCTCTAAATCTACACCCTTCAATGAATATTTTCCTATTTATTTGCACTCAATCATATGAACCACATTCTCATTCATACAATCTCATGTGATTCTTTCCAATTGTTGACTGAGACAATACCAGCTTGGTTCTTACATGTTCTCACAACAAATTTTAACATGTGGATTGGCCAAATCAAAAAGTAAATGAAGTGCATGGATTTAAATCATCACAACTTCTTCCAACAATAAAGATCAATAATCTCCACAATTTCTATCTACAAATTAATTCCTTATCATTTTAAGAAGAAAGATAAAGAAAACTACTCAGATCAATGGAGAAAATAAAACCACACTTTAGTTTAAAAGTAGAAATCATTGTCAAACCAATAAGAAGTCTCAATTAAAACCAAAGAAGTCTAAAAAAAAAAATTAAAATGTTACCTATCTCAAGTTCTCCACCAAACTCTTGAAGTTCCTTTGAATCTCTTCTCTTTACAATAACTAAAAATAAACTAACACAAAGGATAAAATAAAAGTAAAAGTGGTGCCTGAAATCTCTCCAAACTAACTCCCCAAATTGATAAACTTTCAAAACTTTCCAAGTATTTTCAGGACTCTTTTCAAAGTCCTCTCTTCTTTTTTAAATATTTTTCCAAGATGTGCCTTAGAAACTCTTCAAAATATGTCTAGATTTGACGTATTTCCCCAAGAGATGATAATTGTTGTCCATGGTGGTTATAACCACCTATTAAGCTAATGGGTGCCTCAAAAACGTCTTCAAATTTACAAAAACCAAATTTACTTGTCTAGTAACTGCCACTAGCGCTTAAGCACGGGACCTCTAACGCTTAGGCGCGACCTTCTCTATTTTACCGGTGCCTAAGCGCCGGTTTTGGTGCTTAGGCGCAAAAACTCTCTTGCACATTTTTCACCTTTTTGCTCCAAATTTTATCCTTTTTCACTCCTTTAAGTATTTTTCACCCTTTTTACGTGTATATACAAGAAAAACACAAAAATACCTTCCATTAAAGCGCAATATCTCAAAAGTAGGTATAAAAATGTGTCTAAAACACTATATATTTTATGTGTATCAAAATCCCTCAAACTTAAAATGTTACTTGTCCTCAAGTGACAATTCATTCCTTAAAAACTATATATGTATGATATGTATATGAGTTTGTTTAGGAGTTACTAAAATTTATATTTAGAAATATAGCCGTCTAATTTAGAAAAAATATTTAGTAAATGAGACCAACTTAAAGTTTTGAAATTCTTAGGGTTAAGAAAGATAATAACTTAAGTTTCTATCTAATTTAGAAATGTATTATAGATTTTCCAAATTTAGAATTTAGTTCTTTTATTATCTCCACTTAAAAATTTTCATTAAAAATAATTTTACTTATTATATTATGTCTATAAGCTTAAGAGTTTCTCAAGTCTTATACTTTAAAAAGATCAAATGTAGAACCAAATTTTGATTAGGCACTAATCCCCTAGTTTCTCCTTCCTAAATTTTAATTAACTTTTTTTCTTTTTCTTTTCTCTATTCTTTTTTTCCTTTTCTTTTTCTTTTTTTCTTTTTCTTTTTCTTTTCTTTCTTTTTCAGACAATGATTACTATATCTAGATAGGTCTTTAATGATTTTGAATTCCACTTCTCCTTTCCTAAAGCAANAACTCCTAGACACGTTTAGAAACTGCTAAGGCAATAACTTCTATCTATTTGGATACATAGTCCACTGCTAATAGAATATATAAATTTTTGAAAGATGGTATAAATGGTCCCATGAAATCTAGTTGCCAAACATCAAATATTTCAACTTCTAGAATATAATTGAGGGGCATCTCATTTCTTTTAGAAATATTACCAACTCTTTGACATCTATCACAAGTTTTGATGAAAGCATTAACATCTCTAAAAATTTTAGGCCAATAAAATCCAAATTGTAAAATTTTGTAAGCTGTTTTATCAACACCAAAATGTCCCCCAAAATCAGAATTATGACATTTTTGGACAATTTCTTAAGTTTCTTTTAATGGTATACATGTTCGAGAAATTAGATCCTTTCCTTATTTATATAAAAATGGGTCATCCCAAAAATAAGTCTTAGCTTCAGTTCTGTTGGCATGTCATTCTATAGGGTATAATATCAGTAGCAATAAAGTTCACAATGTTGACATACTACGGAACACGCCACTCATTAATAGTGAACAATTTTTCATCTGAAAAATGTTCATTAATTTCATTTTCAAAATAGAGTAATTTTTCTAATTCAAGCATGGAAAAATGATCGGCAATCCCCTTATGATCTACTATTGCAAAATCAAATTCTTGTAAAAGAAGAATCCATTTTATAAGTCTAGGTTTAACATCCTTCTTTTTCATTAAATACTTAATAGCAGAATGATCTATATGCACTATATAGTGAGTTTCAATTAAATATGATCTAAATTTATCAAAATCATATATTATTGCTAATAACTCTTTTTTAAGTTGTTGTATAATTAATTTGAGTTTCATTAAGATTTTTACTAGAATAGTAAATAACTTCAAAAATTTTATCATATCTTTATCCTAAAACAACTCCTATAGCATAATCACTAGCATTACACATTAATTCAAAAGGTTTTTCCCTGTTTGGTGAAACTATAATTGGTAGAGTGAGTAATTTTTTTTTAAATTTAAAAGCTTTTAGGCATTCCTCATTAAAATTAAAAATTACATCTTTCTCCAGTAAATGGCATAAAGGATTAGCAATCTTTCAAAAGTCTTTAATATATCATCTATAGAATCCATCATGTCATAAAAAATTCCTAATTTCCCTTACATTTGTTCGATAAGGTAAATTAGCGATCACTTGAATTTTTGCAGGATCTACTTCCATACCATTTTCTAATATTTGATGACCTAATACAAATCCTCCTGCTACCATAAATTGACATTTTTTCCAATTAAGGACTAAATTTGTTTCTTCACAGTACTTAAGAACTTTAGATAAATGCTCTAAGCATGAGTCAAATGAAGTTCCAAACACTGAAAAGTCATCCATAAATGCTTCACTCACTTTTTCAAGTAAATCACAAAAACATTGCCATCATACATCTTTGAAATGTAGCTGGGTCATTACATGAACCAAAGGGCATTCTTCTAAAAGTAAAAGTACCATAAGGACTGGTAAACATTATTTTCTCTTGATCCTCAGGAGATATTTGAATTTGGTGATAACCAGTATATCCATCCAGAAAATAAAAGTATTTATGGCCCACTCTTGATCCTCAGGAGATATTTGTATTTGGTGATAACCAGTATATCCATCCAAAAAATAAAAGTATTTATGCCCAGCTAGTCTATCGAGCATTTGATCTAGAAAGGGTAATGGAAAATGATCTTTCCTAGTGACAAGATTTAATTTTCTTTTTGATCTAGAAAGGGTAATGGAAAATGATCTTTCCTAGTGGCAAGATTTAATTTTCTATAAAATCTAGAAAGGGTAGTGGAAAATGATCTTTCCTAGTGGCAAGATTTAATTTTCTATAATCAAAATCCAGCATTTGATCTAGAATGGGTAATGGAAAATGATCTTTCCTAGTGGCAAGATTTAATTTTCTATAATCAATGCATATTCAACCCTGTAACTTGTCGTGTAGGTATTAACTCATTATGTTCATTTACAGTTACAGTTACTTCTCCTTTTTTAGGAACACAATGAATTGGACTAACCCATACACTATCTGAAGTAGGGTAGATAATTCCAGCATCTAACCACTTTAAAATATCTTTCGTAACAACTTCTTTTATAATAGGATTCAATCTCCTTTGCGGATCAAACTTGGGTTTGCAGTTCTCTTCCATCTGAATTCTATGCATACAAATTGAAGGACTGATTCCTTTAATATCAGCAATTGT
>JXCR01119193.1:96298-136356 GCA_002079205.1 Phalaenopsis hybrid cultivar
CTGGTTCACCTCTAATCAGGCTATCCAAAGATGAGTGGAATTTCTTTTCATAATCACTCTTCCTTCTATTATAACTATTAGTATGATCTGCAAAACGTTCTAAATTTTGTACCTTATCAGCAATAAAATTGATTTTATCCATCATCTTCTGCAATAACTCATCCTGAGTGTTAGTAGAATCACCTCTAGATGTAGAAGCACGTGAAGTAGATGGTCTAGATGAAGAAGCAGCAGAGGTAGATGCAGCAGACGTTCCATTCCATAGATCCTGGAAAATCATCCTCTCCAGCAAAAAATTGAATGCTCAGAATAAGTCTCACATTCACCTTCATGATGGGCTTTAGAGGTAATAGAACTTCCTTCTAACTATCATATTTAACCCCAGCCTGCTCGCACAAAGAAAAGATCAAGGAAGCAAATACTAGACTTGCAGTAGTAACAGCTATAGCAGAATTGATGATAGTCTGACAAAATAAAGCTCTAATGTTGATGAGCTTTCCCTCTTGAATACAATAGTTCAACATCGCTCTTTCTCTAGTCATTTCATTGAGATGATTGGTCAGAAGTAGACGTGTAGAAATGAAATAGTGTCAGGCCTTTGAAGGTGCACATAGATTTGAAGTTGAGAAATTTACTCTCCTCTCATTGGTAATCTTCCAAAGTCCTCTCCCAATAGTCAAGTATGAAATAATCTCGTCTAACTCCGCTTCAGTAGGACTATAATTTGCATAAAAACATAAAGTATCCGGTGGTAAATGGTAAAATAAGTTGATTACCTCTGGTAAAAAAGGTACCAACTTTCCTCAAACCATAACTCGATTGTCTTCAGCTTCAGGAAGATTTGCATAGAACTCCCTCACAACAAAAATCACTATGATAGCAGAGAAACAACAGAACTGTTCCCACTATCGATACAATTAATTCCCTTACGTCTCCACCTGAATTTCTAAAACATCGCTCTTGAATCAATTTTTATGACTGTAGAGCGTCACTGTATTGATCTTGAGCCCTCGAACTAACAAATTTGCTCGAATCAAATGGGCTTTTTCCTCTATTCCTTTTCATTCTTGATGCCATTCTACAAATTTTATAAATTCCAAAAATAACTTCAAAAATCAAGTTCAAATCACTAAACTAAACTTCCAAAAGCACAAACTAAACTTCCCAAGAAATTTCCATTGATTTTTCCTCATTTTTTTTACCATGAATAGTGATTTTTCAAATTTCTCCAAATGTGCTCAAAATACATGGTGAAAATCCAAAATTTTTGCATAAAAGTAAAGCTCTTACCTCAAGGAATCCGATATAGAAAATTTTTCTTGATTCCACCAAGAAATATCCACTTAATGGTGTGCCCTTGCCCATAAAATCATGACTTTGGGATCTAGAAGATGACGAGAGGCGTTAAAAATGGCATTTTCAGACCAAAATTTCACTTTTAACCGTTCGCGAACCGGTTTTCGTGAACCGACGCTTTAGCGTGGGTAAGTGGAGTTTAGGCGCCTGCCTCTTGGGTTAGCTCATGCTTAAGTGCATTATTTTTGAAATCTTTAAATATAAGTGAAATGCACTATTTTCCTAAGTAAACCCCCCTAAATTGTCTCATAGCACTTAATTAACTATTTTCAACTTCCTACAACTTCTCTCTCTCAAATTCTCCATAATAACTATTTCAATTTCAGGCTAAAACAACACAAAATTTTCACAAAAATAAACTTATATTATTTCACAAATAAGTATAAATACTATTGACACTTATTTCTCACTCCAAATAGTCTCGGATGAGAAAATTTTCCTAAGACAAAACACTTAACACACATTCTCAATTAAACACATAAGTAACATAAACACCAACACATGTCTTAAACACTGAAAAACTTAAAGACAACAACTTTAATCACAAAAAAAAAAAACATAGAACTTTAATCCATTCTTCATTAGATGGAACAAATTCAGGTCTTTCATTAGTCTCCTGGGGCAACTGGAATATAAAGTTGATAAAACGGATGGTGGTGACGTGCTCTGATGCAATCTTCTTCAATCCACTTTTACTTAAGAAACATCTCCTTATCTGCTTCCTCTATATAACTAGTGTGGCTAATTTGTATTTTCAATTGCCATTCAATATGCTCAAGATGTGCATGAATACTTTAGTCTCCAGTGCAGACATGATATTTTTAATTTTGTTGATTTTCTCTGATATCCCTTCAATACTAACGATTAGAAACTGTNAGGCAAATTCAATGGTTTTGCAGACCAAACGGATGTCATATATCCCTTAGTTTATTTGATCGAGCCTCATCCTCAAGTCTTGTGTTTATCCTTCCGGATAGATACAAGATTTGAGATACAATGCTCTTTCATTTTAACTATGAAAAGTATGGGGTCAGTTTGATTTCATATTTTTCTAAAAATAAATATATATGTAAATTAAAACGTCCTTTTGCAGCGGGCGACAAGATTTTAATTCTGGTTACCGACGGCTTCTTATGGGCAACTCTCCAACCACAAATAGCACCGACAAACCTAAAACAATAAACCAAGTTAGGGGCTTTAACCTATCACTTTAAAGTCCTCTAACACTAAACCCTTCAAAGATTATTTCCCTATTTATTTGCACTAAATCATATGAATTACATTCTCATTCATACAACCTCATGTGATTCTTTCCAATTGCTGATTGAGACAATACCAGCCCGATTCTTACATGTTCTCACAACAAACTTTAACATCTGGATAGGCGAAATCAAGAAGTAAATGAAGTACATGGATTTAAATCATCACAACTTCTTTCAACATTAAAAATCAATACAATTCACAACTTCCATCCAACACTTTAATTACTTATCATTTTAAGGGGAAGGATAAAGAAAATTACTCAGAATCCATGGAGAAAAAAAAACCACACTTTAGTTTAAAATTAGAAATCATTGTCAAACCAACAAGAAATATCAACTAAAATCAGAAGTAGTTCAAAAGAGAAGATAATAACTTATCTAAAATCCTCCACTAAACTCTTGAAGTTCCTTTGAGTCTCTTCTCTTTTACAACACTCCAAACTCTCAAAATACAACTAAATACAAAAAAACTAAAAGAAAATTTTGTTTGGTTCCTGAATCTCTCCACAAGATTCTGCACGATCTTCTCAAGACTCTGCACTCTTTATCTCTTCAAGCACCCATCTCAACTGTCTCAAATTCCTTCTTTTATAAATCTCGAAGAGGTGCCTTGGAAATTTTCCAAAATGTGTCCATATTCGAGGTATTCTCTGAGGGATGCCTCCTTTCACAAGTCTTTTAATAATACTTTCATTCCTAGTGGCCATAACCACCCTCTTTAGCCAATATGTGTCTCAAATGCCTCTTCAAAAGTCAGCATAATGAAGAAAATCACCAAATAACTACCTGTAGCGCTTAAGCACGGGGCCTCTAGAGCTTAGGCGCGGCCTTCTCTATTTCCCCGGTTCTTAGGCGCCAAAACACTTTTGCACAAATTTCACGTTTTTGCTCCAAATTTGATTCTTCTTCACTCGTTTTAGCCTTTTTCAACTTTTATACTTGTACCTGAAAGAAAAACATACAAACACCTTCCATTAAAGCACAATATCTCAAAAATAGATATAAAAATGAGTCTAAAAACACTATATATTTGAGGTGTATCAAGAGTCCCCAAACTTAAAATGATATTTGTCCTCAAGTGACGTTTCAACCTTTAAAAACTAAATAAGTATGATATATATATATATATGTAAGGAGCATAGCTCCAATTCATTAAAGAAACCAAAACAAAATACAAAGTGGAAGAAAAGAAAAAAAGGTGACAGGAGAGGGCCTTTATGAAGGAAGGCAACCTCTCAAANTAACTTAATTTCTTATCATTTTAAGAAAAAAGATAAAGAAAAATACTCAGAATCCATAGAGAAAATAAAACCACACTTTAATTTAAAAGTAGAAATCATTGTCAAATCAATAACATGTCTCAATTAAACCAAAGAAGTTTCAAAGAAAAAAGATAAAAACTTATCTCAAATTCTCCACCAAACTCTTGAAGCTCCTTTGAATCTCTTCTCTTTAAAATCACTCAAAATAAGCTAACAAAAAGGATAAAATAAAGGTAAAAGTGGTGTCTGAAAATCTCTTCGAATTAACTCCCCAAATTGATGAACTTTCAAAACTTTTCTAAGTATTTTCAGGACTCTTTTCAAAGTCATCTCTTCTTGATTTTATAGTTTTCCAAAAGGTGCCTTGGAAACTCTTCAAAATATGTTTAGATTCGATATATTTCTTTAAGAGATGCATCATTTAGTGATAATTTTCATCCATGGTGGTTCTAACCACCTATTAAGCCAATGGGTGCCTCAACTACCTCTTCAAAATTTGCAAAAACTGACTTTACTCGTCTAGTAATTGTCATTGGCACTTAAGCGCAGGATCTCTGTGCTTAGGCGTGGCCTTCTCTGTTTAACCGGCGCTTAGGCGCCAAAACTCGTTTGCACATTTTTCAACTTTTTAGCTCCAAATTTGATCCTTTTTCACTCCTTTAAGCAATTTTCACCCTTTTTACTTGTATCTACAAGAAAAACACAAAATTACCTTCCATTAAAGTGCAATATATCAAAAACAGGTACAAAAATGTGTCTGAAAATACTATATATTTTAGGTGTATCAGATGGTCAACAAGAAAGCACTATGGCTAGATCCTAATCTTCTAATGAAGAAAAACTATACCTCAACAAAAGTGAGGTAAAAAAATAGACCCCCAATAGGTGTGGTGTGTCAGATAAGCACCTTGGATATATTGGCGTTGACTGAAAGATCAATAAAACCAACACAACTACCTAAGCCAATGTGCTTAGAGTAGAATAGAGAAAGAATGAAGAAGGTTTTGCACTGGGGAGAACCTGATGGATCCTCGATGAGGATTAGCGGGTGTACCTTCAAATTTCCAACCTTAAATGTGAATTTTAAAATTGATAAAGTGATTTCATGCTTGCTGACATTTACGAAGGGCTGCCTATGAATTAATGGAGACAACCGTCAGGGAGACTGACTGTTGCGACAAAGATTTTATTATTTTTGTTTCGTTGCTTGATTTTGATTTTTTGTTGAAAATTTAACTTTTATTTCATCTTTGAAAAAATTTTAGGAATTAAGAACAAATGAAGTGACCAGATTGAGATGGAAAGCACAGAGACTCACATCCAACACAAAAGTTTGATAAAGGAAAATGAGTGCTATAGTAGGAATGAAAGCACGTGGACTCACATCTAACCTAAGCAGTAACAGAAGTGCAGAGAGATGAGAATATGAGGTCATGCTCTATTTAAGGTGGTATTGTACCTATCTTGAAGTGTTGAGAAGAGAATCAGATGCCTTGCTCTATTTAAGGTGGCCTTACACCAATCTCAAAGAGCTGAGATGAGTACTAGGTTTCCTTGCGCCATTTAAGGTGGCCTTATACTTGCCTCAAGTGCTGAGAAGAGAATCAGATTCCATGCTTCCTTTATGGTGGCCTTACACCAATATGAAATTGCTGAGATGTGAAATAGGATGCCTTGCTCTATTTAAAGTAGCCTTATACCAATCTCAAGTGCTACAAAGAGAATCAGATGCCTTGTTCCATTTAAAGTAGCCTTATACCAATCTCAAATGGATGAGAAGAGGATGCCTTGCTCCATTTAAGGTGGCTCTATACCTATCTTAAAAAATGAGAATCAAAATTCATGTACTGATCCTAAGATGAGAATCAAAATTATGGTACCAACCCTTGAAGGATGAAAATTATAAGCCTTACTCCATTTAAGGTGGTCNTATATTTCTAATTGTAGCTCTTTGACTTTGTAATTAATTTCCCATTTGTAACACCACTTCTTCTATAGACAACTTCTTCTCCTTAAACTGTGTATTACTATTGAAAAATTGGAGGATAAGTAGATCTATAATTCTTATTCCCTTGGTTTTTCCAGTTTCCCAATGGGCTTCATTGGTTGTTCCCGCATTGTTGATTATTACCACCAGAATTGTTATTCTAGTTAAAGTTGGGATGGTTCTTCCAACCTGGGTCATAATAATTTGAATATGGGTTATTTTACTTATTATTTATGGCATTCAATGTTTCTAATGATGCTTGAGAATCAAACATTTGGCCAAATGAATTCTCTTCAATCATGGAAATTTGTTGAGAAAAATTCATTTCAAATTGGTATAGCTTCCTTGAAATTGCAACAACTTGATTTGCTAAGATGGTACATGCATCAGTTTCATGAATATTGGCTACTTTCTTAGGATTTACCCTCTCAGAAAGCCATTGAAAATTATTAGTAGCTATTTCTTCAATTAAAGCGTAGGCATCATGAAATGGTATTGACATCAATGAACCACCAACAACGACATTGATAATTGATCTAAGAGATCCAACTAATCCACTTTGAATTATTAACCAATCTGGTATAACATGGTGTGGACACTTTCTTAAGAGTTGTTTAAATCTTTTCAATCTTCATAAATAGATTCCCCTTCAAACTGATTAAAAGATGTAATATCATTTCTAACCTTTGCAGTTTCTTATGGTGGAAAGTATTTAATAAGGAATTTTTGTGCTTAATCACCCCAAGTTCTGATAGCTCTAGGTGCTAATGAATTCAACCACATCTTAGCTTTATCCCTCAGTGAAAAAAGAAATAACCTAAGTCTTATGGCATCATCTGATACACCATCATATTTAAATGTAGCGCACAATTTAGAAAATTGGCAAGATGTAAATTTGGATCTTCAGTTGGTGATCCCCCAACTGATTATTTGGTAGATTTAAGCTCAAATTAATTAGCCACTACAGTAAGTTTTTGAATACTATAATGAAGTTCATAGAGAAGCAGGTTTAAGCTCAAATGAATTAGCCACTACAGTAGGTTTTTGAATACTACAATGAAGTTCATCTACAGTAGGGTTGGCATAATCTCTTAAAGGTCTAAAGTCTTGATGAATTTCAGCATTTTGATTATTTTGGTCTACCATTTCTATAATGTTTTTAGATTTTTCACAATTTATAATTTTTTTTGGTTTTTTTGATATTTCTAATAGTTCTTTCTAATTCAAAATCGTAGGGCACTAGTCCTTCAGAACCTGAACTACACATACACTAACATATAATAAAATAAAATAAAATTCAAAACACATACAGAAAATAAGATACAATACTCAAAGTTTAAATAAGACTTTCTAAAAATAGAACTTTTGCTTTCGATTCCCTGGCAACGACGCCAAAAACTTGATCTCTGGTGATACTTCTATTATGCAAAGTATAATAATAATTCAGATTATATTTCATTTATATTTCCTTACTTTACAACACAACCAAAAACTTGATCCTGAAGAAAAAAAGAATTTAACTTTTAATCTATATAAATTGGGATACTACACAAGTATATGTATCGTTATCAAGTAATATAGGACTTTTTGATTAAAACTTGAATATTGAACCCATATGGAATTTATACAATATGTAATTTTAGAAAACATTCTATTTTTAAAAAGACAATTAATTAAACTGAATATGTTTTTCTGTAATAAAAATTCAAATATTTTTGGTATTTTTGATATTTTGACAAAATAGTAACAACTTAAAAAGGTAACTAGAGTTTTGTCGATGAAATTCACTTAATAAGAAAAGTATCTTTCTTCTTATCATGAATCAGTAATAAGTATCAGAATTTTATTGTGGAAGTATGCAATTTGTGTTGTGACAAATCAGAGCAATAATATTCTTTACCCTTATTAGAGTTGCTATAAAGAACATTTGCTAATTTAAAGTTTGAATAGTTCTGAAGACTGGCCAGGCAGGGAAGATACTAGCTCTCACTCTAGAGTTCCCTCGATTCTTTCCACCTGGGGCTAACATCTCCTATCAGAACCTAACACAATAAAACAAGTTGGGGGCTTTAACCTATAATTTTAAATTCCTCTAACTCTACACCCTTCAATGAATATTTCCATATTTATTTGCACTCAATCATATGAACAATTCTCATTCATACAACCTCATGTGATTCTTTTTATTTCCAAATTTATTTGCACTAAATCATATGAATTACATTCTCATTCATACAACCTCATGTGATTCTTTCTACCTATTTGCACTCAATCATATGAACTACATTCTCATTCATACAACCTCATGTGATTCTTTCCAAATTGATTGAGACAATACCAGCCCGGTTCTTACATGTTCTCACAACAAATTTTAACATCTGGATTGGCCCCGAAAGACAATACCAGCCCGGTTCTTACATGTTCTCACAACAAATTTTAACATTTGTATTAGCCAAATCAAGAAGTAAATTAGGTGCTTGGATTTAAATCATCACAACTTTTTCCAACATTAAAGATCAATAATCTCCACAATTTCCATCCATAACTTAATTTCTTATCATTTTAAGAAAAAAGATAAAGAAAAATACTCAGAATCCATAGAGAAAATAAAACCACACTTTAATTTAAAAGTAGAAATCATTGTCAAATCAATAACATGTCTCAATTAAACCAAAGAAGTTTCAAAGAAAAAAGATAAAAACTTATCTCAAATTCTCCACCAAACTCTTGAAGCTCCTTTGAATCTCTTCTCTTTAAAATCACTCAAAATAAGCTAACAAAAAGGATAAAATAAAGGTAAAAGTGGTGTCTGAAAATCTCTTCGAATTAACTCCCCAAATTGATGAACTTTCAAAACTTTTCTAAGTATTTTCAGGACTCTTTTCAAAGTCATCTCTTCTTGATTTTATAGTTTTCCAAAAGGTGCCTTGGAAACTCTTCAAAATATGTTTAGATTCGATATATTTCTTTAAGAGATGCATCATTTAGTGATAATTTTCATCCATGGTGGTTCTAACTACCTATTAAGCCAATGGGTGCCTCAACTACCTCTTCAAAATTTGCAAAAACTGACTTTACTCGTCTAGTAATTGTCATTGGCACTTAAGCGCAGGATCTCTGTGCTTAGGCGTGGCCTTCTCTGTTTAACCGGCGCTTAGGCGCCAAAACTCGTTTGCACATTTTTCAACTTTTTAGCTCCAAATTTGATCCTTTTTCACTCCTTTAAGCAATTTTCACCCTTTTTACTTGTATCTACAAGAAAAACACAAAATTACCTTCCATTAAAGTGCAATATATCAAAAACAGGTACAAAAATGTGTCTGAAAATACTATATATTTTAGGTGTATCAGATGGTCAACAAGAAAGCACTATGGCTAGATCCTAATCTTCTAATGAAGAAAAACTATACCTCAACAAAAGTGAGGTAAAAAAATAGACCCCCAATAGGTGTGGTGTGTCAGATAAGCACCTTGGATATATTGGCGTTGACTGAAAGATCAATAAAACCAACACAACTACCTAAGCCAATGTGCTTAGAGTAGAATAGAGAAAGAATGAAGAAGGTTTTGCACTGGGGAGAACCTGATGGATCCTCGATGAGGATTAGCGGGTGTACCTTCAAATTTCCAACCTTAAATGTGAATTTTAAAATTGATAAAGTGATTTCATGCTTGCTGACATTTACGAAGGGCTGCCTATGAATTAATGGAGACAACCGTCAGGGAGACTGACTGTTGCGACAAAGATTTTATTATTTTTGTTTCGTTGCTTGATTTTGATTTTTTGTTGAAAATTTAACTTTTATTTCATCTTTGAAAAAATTTTAGGAATTAAGAACAAATGAAGTGACCAGATTGAGATGGAAAGCACAGAGACTCACATCCAACACAAAAGTTTGATAAAGGAAAATGAGTGCTATAGTAGGAATGAAAGCACGTGGACTCACATCTAACCTAAGCAGTAACAGAAGTGCAGAGAGATGAGAATATGAGGTCATGCTCTATTTAAGGTGGTATTGTACCTATCTTGAAGTGTTGAGAAGAGAATCAGATGCCTTGCTCTATTTAAGGTGGCCTTACACCAATCTCAAAGAGCTGAGATGAGTACTAGGTTTCCTTGCGCCATTTAAGGTGGCCTTATACTTGCCTCAAGTGCTGAGAAGAGAATCAGATTCCATGCTTCCTTTATGGTGGCCTTACACCAATATGAAATTGCTGAGATGTGAAATAGGATGCCTTGCTCTATTTAAAGTAGCCTTATACCAATCTCAAGTGCTACAAAGAGAATCAGATGCCTTGTTCCATTTAAAGTAGCCTTATACCAATCTCAAATGGATGAGAAGAGGATGCCTTGCTCCATTTAAGGTGGCTCTATACCTATCTTAAAAAATGAGAATCAAAATTCATGTACTGATCCTAAGATGAGAATCAAAATTATGGTACCAACCCTTGAAGGATGAAAATTATAAGCCTTACTCCATTTAAGGTGGTCTTATACAGATCTTGAAAGGATGAGAATAGGATGTCTTGCTTCATTTTAGGTGGCCTTATACCTATCTCAAGAAATGGGAATCAGAATTTAGGTACTGGGAATCAAAAGGATGAGAATAAGAATTTAGGTTTCAACCTCGAAACGATGAGAATCAGAAGCCTTACTCCATTTAAGGTGGTCTTATACCAATATTGAAAGGATTAGAATAGGATGCCTTGCTTCATTTAGGTGGTCTTATGCCTATCTCAAGAAATGGAAATCATAATTTAGGTACTGATCTCATAATGAGAAATGGAATTTAGGTACCAACCCCGGTAGGATGAGAACTAGAAGCCTTACTCCATTTAAGGGGGTCTTATTCTGATCTCAAAAGGATGAGAATATGATGCATTGCTCAATTTAAGGTTTCCTTATACCTATCTAAAAAAATGAAAATAAGAAATTAGGTACTGCTCCCAGGATGAGAATTGAAATTTAGGTACCAACCTCAGAAGAATGAGAATCAGAAGCCTTACTCCATTTAAGGTAGTTTTATAATGATCTCAAAGGGATGAGCATAAGATGCCTTACTCCATTTAAGATAGTTTTATAGCTATCTCAAGAAATGAAATCCAAAATTTATGTATTGATCCCAATAGCATTGTGAGTGCGAAGAACTCGTGGAAAGAGTGCGGAAGTTTGTGGAATTTGGTGTAAAGGATGTGGAATTTGTGCTGTAAAGAACGTAGAGTGTGAAATTTTGAGTGAATTCATTTATCATTTTTTTATCATTTTTATTTCTATTAAGATGTTTTCCAAATTTGATGTTCTTTCATTTTCCTTTAACTTTTTAATTTTAATTTCATTTATCATCAAAATTTCTTTGTATCATTCTTTATTTGTTACAATTTGTAACCAATGTATGGTTTTACAATTATTTATCAATAGCAAAAATGTGGCAATCTAAGAACATATGTAGAAATCCAGAATAAACTTTGTTGATCCTTCTTTGAACATGTAGTAAAAATGATCATATACTGAAAGGTATCGAAAACATCAGAAGTACATCTGTGAGGAAACTAAAATCTCATATATCATGTGTTTCCTGCTCTGACACAGTACAAAAGCATAACAATCTGACTGTCATCTGAGATCATTGCATGATCAAGCTAGCCTCCTAAGCCATGGTCTGGAACTAAATTCCCCTTGCGTATACTTGGAGGTGCAACTATTTTACATCTCCAATGGTCGAAGCCCTTCCAAGTTCGGGTCAGGTTGATATCCATACGACACCTTGCTACAATCCATCCTTCATAGAGTGACTAAAACTCTTATGCATGAGACTCTAGGGATGCAATGCTTAGCCAAATCTGCTCCATTCCCTTTTAGAATAAGTACTGAGCTAACAATTAATGGAATCTCAACCAATCCTTAGAATTCACTTGGGCTAACTATCTATATCTCTTACCCAAACATAATGTTGCTCTTGATCATGAATGAAACTATGAAAAATGGTCTAACAAAATCATTATGGTCAATGTGGGGAGGAATGCACTCTCATTCATAAATGTTGATGATGCAACTACTCAGAATACAATCCGTGGGTAATATATGCAATTCCACCATTCTCTTAATCATTTGTTTTATCACATACGACATGGGATACAACTTGTCATTTCTCAACCCCCCACCCCCCTGGAGGGGGGGTTCCCTTGCCTGTTCTTTACAAAGTTGTAACAAAAACCACATTGAATGGTTATTCTGCCTTTTCCTCGCATCCATTTTTGTGGCTTTGAATGTCTTTTTCATCAATAATCTGGCTTGACCTCTGTTCCTTAAATCAAACACATAGTCAAGAATCTTCTTCTCATCACTTTTTGAAAATACTCTGGTGTGTAACTCGAATCCTTCCAAGATATTCACAAACTTTCCTTGAATTACCTCGTAATATTACATTTCTTGTTTCCAGACCCTGCATATCTTTTCTGACTCAGACTTGAGAATTCTCTGCAGGTGTCGAGGCTGCTCTTCTGACACATCCCCTAAAGTAATCCATGGCTATCGTGGCTCTGCAAACTGATCCCGAAACTGCTTATATGCAATAGTATAACAATAATTCTGATTATATTTTTCACTTATATTTCCTTATTTCGCAACAAAACTAAAAACTTGATCATAAAATAAAAATAAGAATTTAACTTTTAATTTATATATATTGGGATACTATGCAAGTAGACATATCGTTATTAAGTAATATATGAAATTTTGATTAAGACCTGAATATCGAACCCACAGGGAAGATATGCAATATGCCCTTTTTGGAAAACTTTCTATTTAAAATAATAAGACAATTATTTAAACTAAAGACGTTTCACAGTAAAGAAAGTTTAAATATTTTTGGTAATTTTAATATTTTGACAAAAACAGTATAAACTTAAAAAGATAACTTGAGNATAAAAACTTAAAAAGATAACTTGAGTTTTTGTAGAAGAAAAGCACTAAATATGAAAATATCTTTCTCCCTCTCATGAATCAGTAATAAGTGTAAGAACTCTGTTGTGAATGTGTGCATATTGTGTTGTACCAAATAGGAGCAATAATATTTTTTACCGTTACTAGAGATGCTATAAAGAACATTGGCTAATTTAAAGTTTGAATAGTTTGGAAGACCGGCTAGGCAGGGAAGATACTAACTCTCACTGTAGAGTTCCCTCGTTTCTCGTATCGGAGTCTAAAACAATAAACCAAGTTGGGGGCTTTAACCCGTCACTTCAAACTCCTCTAACTCTACACCCTTCAATGAATATTTTCTTATTTATTTGCACTGAATCATATGAACTACATTCTCATTCATACAACCTCATGTGATTCTTTCTAATTGTTGACTGACACAATACCAGGCCGGTTCTTACATGTTCTCACAACAAATTTTAACATCTCGATTGGCCAAATCAGAATACCATCCCGATTCTTACCTGTTCTCACAACAAATTTTTAACATATGGATTGGCCAAATCAAGAAGTAAATGAAGTACATGGATTTAAATCATCACAACTTCTTTCAACATTAAAGATTAATACTCTCCACAACTTCCATCCAACACTTAATTACTTATCATTTTAAGAAGAAAGATAAAGAAAACTACTCAGAATCCATGGAGAAAACAAAACCACACTTTAGTTTAAAAGTAGAAATCATTGTCAAACCAACAACAAGTTTTAATTAAAACCAAAAGTAGTCTAAAAAAAGATAAAACCTTATCTCAAGTCCTCCATCAAACTCTTGGAGTTTTTTTTGAATCTCTTATCTTTTACAACACTCTCAATATAAAACTAGAAAAATAAAAAAAGGATAAATATGTGGTGCCTAAAAATATCTCCAACTAACTCCACAATTTTTGAACTTTCAAAACTTTCCTAGTACTTTCAGGACCTCTTTCAAAGTCCCAATCTTCTTTCTTTTATAATTCTCCAAAAGGTGCCTTGGTATCTCTTTAAAAAGTGTCTTGATTCGATGCATTTCCCCAAGAGAAGCATCATTTCACAATAATTTTCATCCATGGTGGTTGTAATCACCTATTAAGCCAATAAGTGCCTCAAAATCCTCTTCAAAATTCATAAAAACTGAATTTACTCGTCCAATAACTGTCACTGACGCTTAAGCATGGGGCCTCTGGCGCTTAGGCACGACCTTCTTTGTTTAGCCTAAAATATGAAAACAAATCACATCACAATTCTCACTTAAACATAAAAGCACAAACCACATCACATAGTTCAAACCAACACAAAGATGCAAATGTAGCAAGCCCAGACCACATAGTTCATATCATATTACAATCATAAAATAAATTTCTCAGGTCTACTCTTCATCCTCTAAATCACTGCTATCCTAAAATTTTGCGGACTCATAATCAGGGTATCTACGATAATATTAATTTTACCACTAATAGGGTAAAAAATTTAGAGCATTTTAAAGAACATACTAATAGGTATAATAAGAGAAAAAGTGATTATGGAGAGAAATTTCACTCATCTTTGGAGAGCCTCATTAGGGGTAACAAAGGAATGCAATTTCCTCCTTAAGTTTCTTTGGTGAAACTATAATTGGTGCAATGATTAATTTTTATTTTAATAAATTAAAAGCTTTTAGGCATTCCTTATCAAAATTGAAAATTGCATCTTTCTCAAGTAAATGACATAAAGGCTTAACAATCTTTGAAAATTCTTTAATATATCGCCTGTAGAATCCAACATGTCCTAAAATTAGAGAGAATTGTTAGAAAAATTTATTTCCTTGGAGACATACCAACAAAAGAGGAAATTTATTTCTGAAGCTATGGCTTATTTTTGGGATGACCCATTTTTATATAAACAAGGAAAGGATCTAATTATTTGAAGATGTGTACCATTAGAAGAAACTTATGAAATTATCCAAAAATATCATAATTCTGATTTTGGGGGACATTTTGGTGTTGATAAAATAACATACAAAATTTTACAATCTGGATTATGTTGGCCTACAATTTTTAGAGATATTAATGCTTATATCAAAACTTGTGATACATATCAAAGAGTAGGGAATATTTCTAGACGAAATGAGATGCCCCTCAATTATATGTTAGAAGTTGAAATATTTGATGTTTGGGGAATAGATTTCAAGGGACCATTTATACCATCTTTCAGAAATTTATATATTCTGTTAGCAGTGGACTATGTATCCAAATGGATAGATACTATTGCTTTACCTCGATGTGATGCTCAAAATATTGTAAACATTTTGAAAACAAACATATTTTATAGATTTGGGATGCCGAGAGTTATCATTACTGATGGAGAAGTCATTTTAGAAATGCCATAATGGAGAAATTATTAAAGAAATATCATATATATCATAAGATTATTACTGCTTATCATCCTCAGACAAGTGGTTTGACTGAATTATCCAATCGGGAAATTAAAAGAATTATCAAAAAATTTGTGAATCCAATAAAAATGGATTGGTTAGTCATACTTGACTATGCTTTGTGGGCTTATAGGACTGCATGCAGAACTCCTATAGGAATGTCCCCATATAGGCTAATATTTGGGAAAGCTTGTCACTTACCAGTTGAACTTGAGCATAAAGCATATTGGGTGATTAAAGAGTTCAAATATAATCTGAAAGATGCTGGTGAGAAAAGGTTATTGCAGTTAAATGAGCTTGAAGAGATACTGAATGAATCTTATGAGAGTGCCAAGATTTATAAAGAAAAGATGAAGATGTGGCATGATCGAAGGATTCTTACTAAAAATTTTCAACCAGGGAAACATGTTTTTCTATATAATGCAAGGTTAAGAATATTTGCAGGCAAACTTAAGTCCAAGTGGATGGGAGTATTTGTTGTGATAAAAGTTTATCCTTATGGAGCTGTGGATATTAAAGATCATAAGTCCGAGAAATCATTTAAAGTTAATAGACATAAACTGAAACCTTATTTTATAGGGGATTGACATAAAATTATTGATGGAATGATGTTGGGAACCAGAATAAGCACTGGTTACGTCGGGCTGACGACATAAAACTAAGCGCTTTGTGAGAGGCAACCCATAGTTATCAGTGTGTTTTTATTTTGAATGTTGTTTTGTGTGTTATTTAAAAAATTAGGGTAGTATTTTTGAAACTATTATATGATAGTAAAGATTTTAAGACTTTATTTAGTGACCAAGACATGTTAGAATAAGAATTTGGATGTTAAGTTGACTAGTGCAAAAATGTGCACTGACGCTTAAGCGCCAGATCCGACGCTTAAGTGCGACAGTTTAAACACATGTGTGAAATTAATATTCTAGAAGGTTTAACTGCCAATTAGTTTGTAAAAACGTGCCAAGGCAGTTTCTAAACGTGTCTAGGAGTTATTGGAAGGATTTATGCTATAAATAGAAGGGTTTTGTGAAGGAATTTTACCCCAGAACATTTCTAGCCCTAAAAGTCTAAGAGAAAGTAAGATTTAATGAAAAATTTCTTCATGGGAGAAGGATTTGAAGAAAAAGGAAGAAACCATGAGGAAAGTTTCATTATTCAAAGTGCACAAGAGATGTATAATGGTTTCTTAGCTGTTAGTATTGAAGGGATATCATAGAAGATTAACAAAATAGAAAGTACTATGGCTTTATTGGAGACCAAAGTACTTGAGTTGCATGCACATCTAGAGCACATTGGATGGAAATTGAAGATGCAATTTAGCCACACAAGCTACATAGAGGAAGCAGATAAGGTGATGTTCATAAAGCAGAAGTGGATTGAAGAAGATAGTATTAGAGCTCGTCACCACGGTCCGTTTTATCAACTCTATATTCCTGGAGAGACTAATGGAAGACATGAATTTGTTCATTTGAATGAAGAATGGAATTATATTTAGTGTTAGAATTTGTGTGTTATAAGTTGTCGTTTTCAAGTGGTTTAGTGTTTAAGTCTTGTTTTTAGTATTTATGACTTCTTTATGTATAATGATTATTGTGTGTTTTTATTTAGGAAATTTTCTCATCTAAAACTATTTGGAGTGAGAATTAAGTGTTTAAAAGTATTTTTACTTGTTTGTGAATTAATAGAAGTTTATTTGTGTGAAAATTTGTGTTATTTTTAGCCTTGAATTGAAATAGTTATTATAAGGAGTTTTGAGAGAGAGAGAGGAGTATAGGAAGTTGAAAATAGACATTTAAGTTCTATGAGACCATTTAGGGGTGTTTTAATTAGGTAAATAGTGCATTTTCCTTTAATTTGAAAATTTTGAAAATTATGCACTGGCGACTAAACGACACAACTCACGCTTAAGCATGAGCCAACCCGAGAGGCAGGCGCCTAAGCACCAGTTAATGAAAATTGGTTTGTGAATGGTTAAAAGTAAAATTTTGGCGTGAAAATCACCATTTTACGCCTCCCGTCACCTTTGACTTCTCAAGATCGTGATTTTGGAAGGCTAGGGCTCATCTAAAGTGAAGATTTCTTGGTGGAATCAAGTGAAATTTTCTAGATCCATGTTCCTTGAGGTAAGAGCTTTACTTCTATGCAAACATTTTGGATGTTCGCCATGTATTTTGAGCACATTTGGAGAACTTCAAAAATTTGCTATTCATGGTGAAAAATGAGAAAATGATCTATGGAAATTGCATGGGAAGTGTAGATTATACTTTGAATGTTTAGTTTAGTAATTTAGACTTGATTTTTGAAGTTGTTTATGGAATTTATAAAATTTGTAGAATGACACCGAGAATGAAGAGGAGCAAAGGAGAGAGCCCTTTCGATTCGAGTAAATTTGTTAGTTTGAAGGCTCATAATCGGTACTCCTTTTCGCAACTCTATCACAGCTCTCCTTATTACAAGAAATGGACTCCCCAAAATAATAGAAATTTATTTATCTTCGTCTATATCTAATACAATAAAGTCTACAGGAAAAATAAATTTATCTACTTTCACTAAGACATCTTCTATAACTCCTTTAGGATAAATTATTGATCGATCAGCTAATTGAAGAGTTAGAATAGTAGGAGAAATCTCTCCCAAATTTAAACGTTTAAAGATTGATAGAGACATAAGATTAATTTTAGCTCCTAAATCACATAAGGCTTTTCGAAAAAAAAAATTCACCAATAGCACAAGGTATAATAAACCTACCAGTATCTTTTAACTTTTCAGGAAGCTTTTTCTGAATAATGGCGCTACACTCTTATCTNAGGCTGACGACGTAAAACTAAGCGCTTTGTGAGAGACAACCCATAGTTATTAGTGTGTTTTTATTTTGAATGTTGTTTTGTGTGTTATTTAAAAATTTAGGGTAGTATTTTTGAAACTATTATGTGATAGTAAAGATTTTAAGACTTTATTTATTGACCAAGACATGTTAGAATAAGAATTTGGATGTTAAGTTGACTAGTGCAAAAATGTGCACTGGCGCTTAAGCGCCAGATCCGACGCTTAAGTGCGACAGTTTAAACACATGTGTGAAATTAATATTCTAGAAGATTTAACCGCCAATTAGTTTATAAAAACGTGCCAAGGCAGTTTCTAAATGTGTCTAGGAGTTATTGGAAGGATTTAGGCTAGAAATAGAAGGGTTTTGTGAAGGAATTTTACCCCAGAACTTTTCTAGCCCTAAAAGTCTAAGAGAAAGTGAGATTTAATGAAAAATTTCTTAATGGGAGAAGGATTTGAAGAAAAAAGGAAGAAACCATGAGGAAAGGTTCATTATTCAAAGTGCACAAGAGATGTATAATGGTTTTTTAGCTGTTAGTATTGAAGGGATATCATAGAAGATTAACAAAATAGAAAGTACTATGGCTTTATTGGAGACCAAAGTACTTGAGTTGCATGCACATCTAGAGCACATTGGATGGAAATTGAAGATGCAATTTAGCCACACAAGTTACATAGAGGAAGCAGATAAGGTGATGTTCATAAAGCAGAAGTGGATTGAAGAAGATAGTATCAGAGCTCGTCACCACGGTCCGTTTTATCAACTCTATATTCCTGGAGAGACTAATGAAAGACATGAATTTGTTCCTTTGAATGAAGAATTGAATTATGTTTAGTGTTAGAATTTGTGTGTTATAAGTTGTCGTTTTCAAGTGGTTTAGTGTTTAAGTCTTGTTTTTAGTANGGTATCAATTATCTATCCTAGTGAATTTTTCTCTAACACTAGTGGTATTTGAGAATAGTTCACTCCAATTTCATCAATCTTTTTTGATATAGCGACAATTTGAGATGCTAAAATAGATAGTGCATCAGAATCATGAATACTAGCTACTCTCTTTGGATTTTCTCGTTCAGTGAAAATTGTTAGTAGCCATTTCCTCTATTAAAGAATATGTTTTATCAAAAGGTTTTGACATTAATGATCCACCTATAACAGCATCTATAATAGATCTAAGTTATCCTACTAATCTGTGGTAAAAGTTTTAAATTATTAACCAATCTGGTAAACCATGGTGTGGAAATTTCCTAAGGAGATCTTTAAATCTTTCTCAAGCTTCATATATCAATTCCCCTTCAAAATGAAAAAAAGATGTAATATCATTTCTAAGCATAGCAGTTTTCATGGGTGAAAAATATTTAGCTAAAATTTTTTGTGATAGTTCTCCCCAAGTTCTGATAGATCCAGATGCTAATGTATTTAACAAAGTTTTAGCTTTATCCCTTAATGAAAAAGGAAAAAGTCTAAGCCTAACAACATCATTGGACACCCCATCATATTTAAAAGTAGCACATATTTCAAGAAAACTAGCAAGATGTAAGTTAGGATCTTCTATAGGTGTTCCTCCAAACTAATTATTTTTAATCATTTGAATAATAGCAAGTTTAAGTTCAAATGAATTAGCAGCAACATCAGGATTTTGAATAGTAAAGTGAAGTTCATCTGCTGTAGAATTAGCATAATCTTTTAAAGGTCTTTATTGATTTTCATTTATTTGATTATCTAAGCTATTCACCATTTCGTTCAAATTTCTAATTTCTTTTTATTAGTTTTGAACTTTTATAATAGTGCGTTCTAATTCTGAATTGTAAGGTACTAGACCTTCAGATCCAACACTATGCATAAACAAATATAATATGCAAAGTAAAATTTCTATAAAAGTACACTTAAAGATCATAATTTTTTATGATTTTTTATTTTTAAAATTGTTTCACTAAATTTCCTAATTTAACAAATCTATTTAATTTACTGTTGCCTTCCTCGGTAACGACGCCAAAAACTTGATCCTTGAAATTATAGATGTGTAAAATTAATAAAGTTGACTCCTCTTTGCAGCGAAGCCAAAAATTTGGTTCATTATTTGTTAAATAAAAATTAAAGCATATTATGTTGGGATTCTATGTAAGCGTATGTATCGTTATCAAGAAATACATGACTTTCTGTTTAAGCCCCAAATATCGATCACATGAGGAAGGTTTAAATTTGATATGGCAGTTTAAATTAGGAAATTCACATTAATAAATAAAATCTAGTATACTAATTTTGAATATATAAGGTGTATCAGAATTAAATTATCAACTACTAGCAAAACTATAAAGTAAAGTTAAACTATAACTACCAAACTATATTTTTGTGATGAAGTTCTCAAATATGAGAAAATATCTTTCCCACTACAATGAGTTTTTGGTTAAATGAGAGAGATAAATTGTTTAAATTTGTATTGTGTCAAATAGGAGCAATTTTAATTCTCTACCTGTTGTCAAGTGTTTTAGAGAATCGTTAGCTAATCTCAGGATTAGTTACTAAATCCGTGGTTAGGCTGGGAGGATACTGGCTCTCACTCCAGAGCTCCCACTTCTCTTCTCCTAAAGGCTAACTCCTACTTTAGTTCATAAACACCAAAACCAAATTGGAAAATTTAGTCTGTCACCCTAAAATCTACAATTGTTCGCCCAGTAATATATATATTTACATGTTTATTTGCACCCAATTTTATGAACAAAACACTCCTTCATAGAATTGAATGTGATTCTCACTTTCTTGTAGAACTCATACTCCATTTCCTGGATCATATGTTTCATAACATATTTTAACATTTCAATTGACTAGATTGAAAAGTAAATTAAGAACGGAGTGGAAAAATCATCACAATTTCTTTTATATTTTAAAATTGGCACATCCAAATTATCTCTTCATTTCATCAAATCTCAAAGTAGGGATAATGACAAAGAAAACTACTCATACCTCATGACAAAGAGATGATAAAATATGAATTTCATGAATAAAAGAAAGTTTAAACAATAATAATAAACAAACACCACTTATCTGTAACTCTTCCTTTAAGAAAATCTCTTGTAGCCTCTCTTAGACTTTCACTCTCTTTACAACACTCTTGACTTTTGCTTTAAAGATATGAGGAAGAAGAAATTTCTCACTTCTCTCCCTCTCTAACAACTCTTAAGAGAAATCACTTTTATACTCACCACACTAGACGATAAAACACTTAAGTAAACTCAATTACACACTAGCCCCCTCTAACCACCACTTTTTCTGATTAATTTTTGCTCTAAATAAAGCATAATGTCAATTTTCTAAGTGTACCTCCAATAACTCTTCAAAAAGTATCTGAATTCATATAATCTTCTAGAATTTTGCCAGTACCAACTTTGGCGCCGTCGGTGCCCATGATGGCGCCTTCGGCACCCGTGGTCTGAAATAAATTCTGTGTTTTCTATTAAAAGGTGTCCTCATCGCTGATAAGGTTCTGGACTCTTGGTTCATGCTGGCGTCGTCAGCATTGAGTATTTTTTTTTTCAAAATGCCATTTTGACTCCAAATTTCATCATTTTTGCTTTATTTTTGTTTCAAGTCCTAAAAAACATCAAACTGCAATAAAACATGAAACATACATTCCTTTAAAGCACAATATCACCAAAAATCAGTAAAAAATATAAATCTAAAAATCCATATATTTTTTGTGCATCACCAAGCAAGGATGATACAAGCACATGACAAATTGGTCCGCCCGAGGACGTTCAAAGTGGGTGACCTCATTCTTGTTCTCAAAAAGCCTATTCTTACATGGTGCAAGGTAGGTGGAAAGTTTGAACCAATTTGGGAGGGACCATTTGTCATAGAAAAGGTCTATTCAGGAGGAGCCTACCAACTGGTGAATTTCTGGGGTGAAAGAACTATGCTACCAATCAATGGATGATATTTGAAGACATACTATACCACTTGATATTGCTTGAAATTGCCTTTTTAAGACTTTGATTGTTCTGGGGTTATTTATTTGGCCATGCATCTGCAACTGGGTCCAAAATTTTGTAATAAAATTAACCTCATATAAATGATTTTTTTTTTAATTTGCAAACTTCAACTTTCTCTTTTCTGCTTTTAGTTTTTATGTTCTACTAAATTAAATTGAATATAAAAGCAAACATGAATATAATAATCTTTGCACCTGTGTAAACAAAAATTTTGTCTAATAAATGTTTTGCTTTGTCTTGTTCCTGCTAAATTTCAGCGCATTGATGTCTTTCCTATCATATGTAGAAAAAATGTCAAGACAAAAGTTGATTTTTTCCTTTAAGGATGGCTTGAATCTCACACTTAAAAAGGAAAGGGCACATCAAGGCGACATCATGAACTTTGACCTGGACTTTGGTCGGGTCAATGTTAATTATAACGGTCCCCTGATGGACATAGTTAGTCATCAAGAAAAGGAAAAGTTACCGTAACTTTTGAGGATTGGTACAAAAGAAGACTCCTCTCCGAAGAGAAAGAAAAAGATAACACAACAAATCTGATGGAGGGAACTAGTCATTTTCCATCCATGATAACCACACCAACCGGAAACTTAGTCAGCACTAACGATGGGAAACTGCCAGAGGCACTGTTAAGAAAAACTCGGTGCCAAAATGCCAATTGTCGCAAACACAAAGCTTTATGTGAAGAAAGAAGACGCCTGAAAGAGGTGGAAATTTTACTTAACCCGATTCCTGAAGTGAAAATTTACGACCCTTGCATGAGAGAAACTTCCACCAGTCTGCCTGCTATGGAAGATGAGCCTGAATTTCTTGCAGAGCAAGTACAATCTAAAGTACCAGATGAATTTAACAATGGTTTCCCAATGTGCAACATCAAAGTTCCTATTCAGTCATCAACAAGAGGGGCATTCATGGAGTGTCCGACATGAAACGTTCTACACTTAGACCACTACAGTTCATTTGAAGAATTTGTAGCTGTCGACACGGGACGTCAGGAGACAGTTTACCCGGATACCGAGTCTTGCATTCCATTACTTGTTGAGCCAAGTCAAACGTGGTATCCTACAAATGAGGAGATGAGGGAGCTGCCTCAACGATCTCAAAGGATCCCCACAACAAAATTGGAAAGAATAAACAAAGTTAAGAGGAGAGAATTTAAATTTTAAGAAGAAATCCGAGGAAATATCGTCAATATTTTGGAAGGCCTGGAGCTGTACACAGGAGTGTTCTATGAAAGTGATGAAAGGAGAATTTTAGACTGCATATTCGATCTAAGAGATAGCGATCGAGCTTGCCTATTGATGAAAAGAAATTATTCTAAGCCATAAAAGTAGATGAGAGGAAAAGGCAGGATAACCATCCAATGTGGTTGCTGCTATAATTTCACTAAGGATAGATAAGGGAATCCCCCAGACATATTAAGAAATGATGAGGTGAACCCCATGCCCTCCAAGATAAAGAGGATGGTTAGATGGAGCATACTGCCAGCTGATTGCATTACAAATAGTTGTATCATCAATATCTACGATGAAGGAGATTGCATTCCCCCGCACATAGACCATCATGATTTCATGAGGCCTTTCTGCACGGTGTCATTCATGATTAAGATCAATATACTATTTGGAAAAGAAATTAATGTTATTGTCCCCAGGGAGTTCAGGGGATCCATTGAGATTCCACTACCGATAGGTTCAGTACTGATTCTCAAAAGAAATGGAGCAGACCTCGCCAAGAACTGCATCCAAGGGGTACGACATCGCAGAGTGTCTAAGACTTTCAGAAGGATGGACAACAAAAAGGTGTCATACAAAATTTGGCCAGATTTGGATCAAGAGGAGCTATACCCGTATGAGCTATAAGAGGGTTGCACCTCTAAGTAGACGTAAAGGGAATTCTTATCCTAGTGCGTGGCTTAGTAGATCAGTGTGATCGGAGTAGCTTGATTAGAGTGGCAAAAGGACATATACACAATTTTCTTTTTGTCACCTTTTTTACTACTTCAGAGTAGCATATATGATACGTATTCAACATGTAACATTCTAGATGTATTTAGCATGAGATGTTTCAGATGTACTTTTGATACTTTTAGCATGTATTTAGTCTGTAACACCTGTTTTGAGCAGATCAATGAAATTTATTTCAGAATGCAGTATGTTTCTTGAACTACCTTTTGTACGACGAATCAAGAGCCATAGAACCATACGTTAGTTCTAAACAACAATGAACAAATAACAAAACAATAAAAAGCTTAATGATAATGAAATTTGAATAAAATATTCTTTTTGAAAAATAAATCAACCAATGAAAATTAAATCTTTTCAAAAAAAATTTATGTACTTTGATAATTAAATGTGATAAAAACAACAAGAAAAGAAAAATAAATCTGCTTGAGTTTGTTTCCCTTGAGTTCAAGGTTTTTTACTCTTTGCTTGCGTAGCATGATTATTCTTGCCTGCACCAACTTCTTCACATCTCCCGGTGTCTCATACTTTATAAAAAATCTCACTAATTTTTTTCTCACCAATGTCAATCTTCACATGACACATATTTATGTGTTTAAAAATACCAACTCTCTACACTATTTTCATGTTATTCTAGGGGTCAATACCTAAATTATGATTCCCATCTTTGCATCTGGGATAGGCCTCTTGACGCCCTATTTCCATCTATGCATTCGGGGTAGGCCCCTTCACGCCATATTCCCATCTTTTCATTTGGAGTAGGTCTCATCAGGCTCTATTCCCATATCTGCATTTGGGATAGTCCTCTTCAAGCTCTATTCCCATCTTTGCATTTGGGGTAGGCCTCTTCAAGCCCTATTCCCATCTTTGCATTCAGAATAAGCCTCTTTATTCCCTATTCCAGTCTTTGCATTTAGGATAGGCCTCTTTACGCTCTATTCCCATCTTTACATTCGGGGTAGGCCTCTTCATGCCCTATTCTCATCTTTACATTTGGGGTAAGCCTCTTCACGCTCTATCCCCATGTCTGCATTTGGGGCAGGCCTCTTCATGCCCTATTCCCATCTTTTAATTTAGGGTAGGCCTGTTTACGCCATATTCCCATCTTTGCATGCAATATAGGCCTCTTTACGCCCTATTCCCATCTCTACATTCAGGATAGTCCTCTTTATGCCCTATTCCCATCCTTGCACTCATGGTAGGCCTCATTACGCCCTTTTGCCATCTCTACATTTGGGATAGGCCTCTTTACGCACTATTCCAATCTCTGTATTTGCGATAGGCCTCTTTACGCACTATTCCAATCTTTGCATTTGGGATAGGCCTCTTTACGCCTTATTTCCATCTTTGCATTTTTGGTAGGCCTCTTTATGTCCTATTCACATCTTTGCATTCAAGATAGGCCTCTTTACGCCCTATTCCCATCTTTGCATTCGCAATTAGGGCTGTCAAAACGGCTCGTTGTTCACAAAAAGCTCGTGTTCGACTCGTTAAGAAGCTCGTCTTCAGCTCGTTAATTTTGTTCGATAAGTTAATGAGCCGAACACGAACTAAGATGTGTTCGTTCGTGTTCGGCNCAAAAAATTCAAAAGTATATAAATATATATTTAAGAGTATTTTTAAGAAATTTTTTTCTTTGCTTATTATATTTGCTTATGTGAAATACTGGATCTGAAGGTTTAGTACCTTACGATTCAGTATTAGAATGTATTATTAGAAAATTTTGAAAACAACAAAAAGAAATTAAAAGTTTAAACAAAATGGTGAATAGCTTAGATAATCAAATAAATGAAAATCAACAAAGATCTTTAAAAGATTTTGCTAATTTAACAGCAGATGAACTTCACTTAAGTATTCAAAATCCTGATGTTGCTGCTAATTCATTTGAGCTTAAACTTGTCATTATCCAAATGATACAAAATAATCAGTTTGGAGGAACACCTACTGAAGATCCTAACTTACATCCTTTTGGTTTTCTTGAAATATGTGCTACTTTTAAGTATGATGGAGTGTGTAATGATGTTGTTAAGCTTAGACTTTTCCTTTTTCATTAAGGGATAAAGCCAAAGCTTGGTTAAACTCATTAGGACCTGGATCTATCAGAACTTGGGGAGAACTATCACAAAAATTCTTGGCTAAATAATTTTCACCCTCGAAAATTGCTAAGCTTAGAAATGACATTACATCTTTTTGTTAGTTTAAAAGGGAATCGATATATGGAGCCTGGGAAAGATTTAAGGATCTTCTTATAACATGTTCACTCCATGCTTTGCCAGATTGATTAATAATTCAAGCATTTTACAATGGATTAGTATGATCACTTAGATCTATTATAGATGCTGTTGCTGACGGACCTTTAATGTCAAAACCTTTTGTTGAAACTTACTCTTTAATAGAAGAAATGGCTAGTAATAATTTTCAATGGCCCTCTGAACGGGTAAATCCTAAGAGAGTAGCTAGTACTTATGACTCTGATGTAATGTCTATTTTAGCATCTCAAATTGCTACTATTTCAAAAAAGATTGATCAAATTGCAGTGAACTATTCTCAAATACCCCCGAGATTAGAGGAAATTTTGCTAGGATAGATAATTGATACTCAATCATCTTATGAAACTTTAAATTCTATAAATAATCAAAATAAAAATCCCTATTCTAATTATTATAATCCTGGATGGAATAATTATAACAATTTGGTGAATCCCTCCTGAAATTTGAACAACCAAGGAAATCCTAATTATCGACCTTATTATCCTCCTGGATTTAACTCTAACCCTAACCCACAAGTTAAAGAAAAGAAGTTGGTGATGGAAGAAGTGATGTTGAATATGGGAAATCAAATACAAAATCAAGGGGTCGCTATTATAGATATTGAAAATCAATTAGGACATATTGCTACTACACTTAGCAACAAACCTTCAGTAATTCTTCCGGGTACTGTGGAAGTTAATCCAAAAGATCAAAATAAGGTGCAAATTAATGCTATTCAATTACAAAGTGGAAAAGAAGTTGAAACAAGAATCCAAAGAGAAACTGAAGTTGATGAAGAGAAGGAAGAAATGAAAAATGACCATAATGAAAATGAACAAACACAAGCTCCCTTAAAAAAACCTTTACCTCTGTTTCCTCAATGACTGAAGCAGAAGAATTAAGACAAACAATTTACAAAATTTTTTAAAATCCTTAAGAAGTTAATGATAAACATTCCTTTTGTTGAAGCTTTAGAACAAATACCAAGTTATGGAAAAACCTTATGTGATTTAGGAGCAAGTATCATTCTTATGCCTCTATCGATTTTTAAATGCTTAGATTTGGGAGAGATTTACCCTACTACTGTAACTCTTCGTTTACCTGATTAATCAATCACTTATCCTAAAGGAGTTATAGAAGATGTATTAGTTAAAGTGGATAAATTTATTTTCCCTATAGACTTTATAGTATTGGATATGGAGGAAGATAAAGGATTCCCATTATTTTAGGAAGACCATTTCTTGCAACAAGGAGAGTTGTGATAGATGTGCAAAAAAGAGAATTAATAATGAGAGTTAATGATCAACAAGTAACATTTAATATTGCAAAAGCTATGAAATATCCTGCAATAGAAAAAAATGATGAATGTTTTACGATGAAAGTTACTAATTATCGAGTAATCAACAATTATAAGGAATATTTTGAAGACAAATTAAGACAATGAGAATTTTTTGAGAACTAGGATGAAATAAAAGAAGTAGATTTAGATTATATTCAGGATAAATTTTAAACTTTAGATTTGTTGGAAAATGATAATAAAAATCTTATTACTTCAAGTATTAAAGCACTTGAACTGAAAATATTACATGCCCATTTAAAATAAATGTTTTTAAGAGAGTCATCTACATTGCCTGTTATTGTATCTTCTGATTTAACTGAAATTTAAGAAAAAAAATTAATAGAGATGTTGAAAGATATAAAAAGGCTTTTGGATGGACTTTAGTATATATTAAAGGAATTAGTCCTTCAATTTGTATGAACAAAATTCTGTTAGATGAACAATGCGAACCTAAAACTTATCCTCAGAGGAGATTAAACCCAATAATGAAAGAAGTTGTTAAAAAAAGAAATCTTAAAATGGTTAAATAATGAAATTATATATCCTATTTCAGATGGTGCTTGGGTGAGTCCAATTCACTGTGTTCTGAAGAAAGGAAGAGTGACCGTTGAAGAAAATGAGAAAAATGAATTGATTTAATTAGACAAGTTACTGGTTGGCAAATTTGTATTGACTATAGAAAATTAAACATGGACACCAGAAATGATCATTTTCCTTTACCCTTTCTAGACCAAATGTTGGATAGATTGGTTGGAAATAAATATTATAACTTTTGAGATGGATATACCGATTATCATCAAGTTACAATTGCTCCTGACAATCAAGACAAGGCAACATTTACAAGCCCTTAAGGAACATTTGCTTTTCGTAGAATGTCTTTTGGACTATGCAATGTACCTGCAACATTTCAAAGATGTATGATGTCAATATTTAGTAATTTAATTGAGCATGGAATGGAAGTTCTTATGGATGATTTTTCTAAATTTAGAACTCTGTTTAAATTATGTTTAAATAATTTAGAAAAGGTTTTGGAATAATGTGAAAGAATCAACCTAGTACTAAATTGGGAAAAAAGTCAATTTATGGTTGCAGGAGGTATTGTACTTGGGCATAAAATTTTTGAAAATGCATGGAAGTAGATCCTGCAAAAATTTAAGTTGTTGATAAATTACCACCTCCTACAAACGTTAAAGGGGTAAGAAGCTTTCTAGACATGCTGGTTTCGACAGACGTTACATAAAAAAATTTTCAAAAATAACTAAGCCATTATGCCAACTTTTAGAAAAAGATACAAAATTTGATTTTAATGAGGAATGTATAAAAGAATTTGAATTATTGAAAGAAAAATTAATCACTGCACCTACAATATTTCCACCTGACTGAGAAAACCTATTTGAAATAATGTGTGAAGCTAGTTATTATGTTATTTGGGTTGTTTTAGGACAAAGGCACAACAGAGGTTTTAAGATAATATATTATGCTAGTAAAACTCTAAATTATGCTCAAATCAATTACACTACTACTGAAAGAGAGTTATTAGTTATTTTTTATGCCTTCGATAAATTTAGACCTTACTTAATTGGAACTAATGTATAGTGCATATAGATCATTCTACTATTAAATACTTGATGCAAAAGAAGAATGTTAAACCAAGATTAATTAGATGGATACTTCTTTTGCAAGAGTTTGATTTGTGTAGTTGATAGAAAGGGAAATGACAATCAAATAGCTGATCATTTGTCTAGCCTAGAAAAAGAAATATTAACTAATTTTGCAAATGGAATTTTAGAAAATTTCGTGATGAACAATTATATAGTATTGATGAAATAGATACACCGCATAGACTTATTCTGATCATTGAGTTGCAAATGGAATGTCCCCACATAGACTTATTTTGAAAAAACATGTCACTTACCAGTAGAATTGGAGCATCAAGCATTTTAAGCTATTAAAGAATTTAATTTTAATAATTATGCTGGTGAGAAAAGACTATTGAAACTCAATGAACTTGAGGAGATTAGAAATGAAGTGTATGATAATGTAAAAATCTATAAAGAGAAAATCAAAATATGGCATGATCAGAAGATTATTAAAAAGAAGTTTAAATATAAACAAGAATTTTTATTATATAATACATGATTGAGATTATTTTCAGGAAAACTAAAATTCAGATGTTTAGGACCATTTAAAGTGATTAAAGTCTATCATTATGGAACTGTTGTTATTAAAGATCCTAAAACTAGAAAGATCTTTAAAGTTAATGGGTATCGATTGAAACATTATTATGAATGACACATACCCCAATTTAAGGAAATTTTAATGTTAAGTCAACCCAACTAAACAAATGGTACGTCGGGCTGATGACGTTAAACAAAGTGTTTTGTGGGAGGCAACCCATATATATAAATAAATATATATATATATATATATATATATATATATATATATATATATATATATATATATATATATATATATATATATATATATATATATATANAGAAAATGAAAATATTGCATGATCAAAAGATTATTAAGAAGTTTGAACCTCGAAAAGAATTTTTATTATATAATACAAGATTGAGATTATTTCCAGGAAATCTAAAATCGAGATGGTTAGGACCATTTAAAGTGATTAAAATCCATCATTATGGAACTATTGTTATTAAAGATCCTAAAATTTGAAATATATTTAAAGTTAGTGGACATCGATTGAAACATTATTATGAAGAGCACATGCTACAATTTAAGGAAATTTTGATGTTAAGTCATCCTGATTAAACAATGGTACGTCGGACTGACGACGTTAAATCAAGCGCTTTGTGGGAGGCAACCCATAAATAAATCTATATATGTATATATATATATATATTACTATTTTGTTTAATAAGTGCTTTATATATTAGGAAATAATAATCCTACACAATTTTATAAATCATAAATTAAGAAAAATCTTGGTATTGAAGGAAAATTTGGAATCAAATTGAAAAAAGTAAAAACAGATGTAGAATTGGCTTTGGCACCGACGACGCCACTATAACCAAGCTCTGGCACCGATAGTGTTATCGGGAGCGCCGACGGTGCTACAAGCATGTTCGTTTGGTTTGATGAATTTGGCAATATTTGGTGGGATGCAACGAAGGAATAACTGTCTAAAGGTGTTTTTAAAGTCCTAAAAACTGCCTTAGACGATCAAAAACTTCCTATTTTTGAATTCCATGGCATCCAATTCCAGAAATACTTCCAGGTATGGAGTTTTTCAATAGAAGAAACTTTATCAGTTTTGACGCGTAGAGATTATACGACAAAGTTATTACGAAAGAAATGACTTATCAAGGAGAGAAATTAAGCAATGAAGCAGAGAAACTAACATATTCCTCATCTCAGATTTCCAAGTTATTATTTTCATCTGTCAGAAAATTATATACATCTTGCATCAAATCTCTTGCTGGGATGAAATTTGTATAATGACATATTGCATCGTTTTCTATCATATACAATTCATTGATTCAAGCCGGAGTAAATGGTACAACATTACCTCGTATAAAGACAACTCCTTGGGTAATTCCATGCAAGTTGGCATAGAATTCTTTCACCACTGGTACAACAACTATAGCGGTAGTGTAGCACAAAACTTTCCTTCATCTTTGTACAATGATTTTATCAATCAGAGAACTTTGATTAATCAATCCATGACTGACAAAGCCTCTCTCCTTGATTTCTTAATTTCTATAAAATTACTCCCTACCATGAAGATTTGTAGTCACTAAAGAAAGTGTTATTTTAAATTATTGCATTTAAATGGAAAAGCCCATTGATGTAGGATCTATCATTTTTAAATCTATTGTGGGTATTATTATGAATGGGCCTATATATAGACTGGGGCATCCTTCCAAAATTTTGTTATTTAGCAGTCAATCTCAAGTTCTATATTAAAGTTGGGAAAAAGTTTTATTACCTTGGGAGCCCATGATTCCTATTGATGATAATTATATTGGGAACAAAAATGAAGCATTAGATGTTATCTTAGATCATTCATCACATGCTTCAACTTTATTAATGCCACGAACAATTGGAAGTTCACTCGCTTTGGAAATGAAAATAAAGAAAATTGAAAGAGAACTTTAGAGTATTTCAAATGCAATAGGAAATCTTAAATACCTTTTCGATCACCTAGATTGGAGAATGAAGAAGAATTTTTATCATAATGGAACAATTGAACGAGGGTTAGTGCGGATGTTTTAGGAAAAAGGATGGATCAAAGAAAATTTGACTGATCAATTTCTGTACCAACCCTTCTACAATATGTATGTTCATTACTAGTCTATGGGAGATTATAAAGGAGGAGAAACTACCGGAGGTGAGGCAGAATAATTGAAGAAGTTGGACTCTCTACTTGTTTATAATACTTATGTATTTAATATAATTATGTGGATTTGATTTAGTTTGCTTTGCTTTAGAATTCTAAACTTTAATTGTGAGTATAGTTTTGTGTTAATGTTCTAGTGTTGTGGCTTGATTTCGACGTTGAATTATAATTTAGTTTTCTTTACGTGTGTGAAAGTGTGATTAGAAAAATGTATCAATAAAGTATATTTTCATATATAAAAGTTAGTTTGGTGTTGTTTGTGAAAATTTTTGTTTGTGAATTATTGTTAGATGAAAATTAGTATTGAAAAAGACTAAATAAACTTTGGAGTAATTGAAAGAAAATTGAAATTTTATAAAAAATCAAAAAATTGATTTTTAGGCCTTCAGCGCTGCAATGGGCGCCGACAACGCCCTCGACCCGAGAACAACCTAAACCCCTTAAAATTTGCGATTTGCACTGTAAAACTCAATTTTTATCCTTTTAGTCACCTTCAACCTTCCGTTTTTGCACCTAGGGCTTGTTATTGCTCAGATTTGAGGCGATTTTGAGGCAAAGGAAGTTTAGATTTCATCTTCTCTAGGTAAGAGCTACACTTTGAACTAAAATTTTTTTATTTTCACCAAGGATTTATCTCACATTGTCGAGATCCAAAAATTTTGGAATTTTTTCAAAGATTTTGAGAAAATCCTTTGGTAAAGAACTCTTACTTAATAGATTTAATTTCAAAGTGTTTCACATTGTGATTTTAGGAATTTTGGAAATTTATTTAGATTTTTATCAAATTTTCTTAGATTTGTCATGACACCTAGAATGATCAAAGGAAAGAGAAAAGTGAATTATGACAAACAAAAATTTGTCAGCTTCAAGGCTAGTGCTTGTTTCCATAGTCTACTTGAAAATAAAAAAGTGATTTCGGATCGAGAATTTAAAATTTTAAGAGGAGAAGTCGAGAGATTAATCAATGCTCTGCAGTGGAAAACCTTTTGTTATTTTACTGCCGATGCGATTATTGGTGTAGTCATGGAGTTCTATGCCAATTTTAAAGAGACTTCTGAGGACTTATTTTTATTCGTAGGAAAATGGTAGAGTTTTCTCCAAGAAAGATTAATGGATTTTATCATTTAGAAGAAGTGTACAGTTGCAAGTATAAATCATTTTCTGCTGTGAATGAGGCCTTTGGATGATATTATTTCTTTTCTTACTGATAGAAGAGGAACCTGAAAGGTGAAGAATGATGTTAATGTAAACTTTCCTTTTTCTATGTTAAATGTAGTAACTAAGGTCTGGCACTACTTTATTTCTGGAAGAATGATACCAACAAATCATCATAGTGAGGTTACAAAGGATAAAGCCATCCTGAACTTCCGTATCTAGTAGGTGATGAGGATAAATGTAGGCTCTATTATTTATATGAACACTCTATCTATTGCTTTAGGAGAGACCACTGGTGGTTTAGCACACCCTATCCTGATCTTCACACTCTGTGAACAGGAAGGAATTGATTTTAGACCAAAGGAGGAGAGGATTGAGCCTTTAAAACCTATTGGGTCTGCCAATATAAAGTCATATGAATCTCATGTTGGATGGAGGTCTGCAAGTAAGGCCAGAGATATTCCTTCTACTTTAAGGACACCTACTTTTAGTGACCCTACTCTTTGAGAACTTATGGAACAGATGATGATCCAGCAGGTAGATATCTTGATAATGGATCATAGAATGGAAAACATGGAGGCCAAAAATGCTCACACTGTGATATGATAAGACAAAACTTCTAATATTATTTTGCTTATGATGATGTGATGGTAGGATATATGAACGGTGATCACTCAGTTATGTTTCTTACTCACCCTGTCTTTACTCCATATCAACAGCAGAATTTGAATGTGGAAGAAGAAGAAGAAGAAGATGATGATGATTGGTGATATGTTAGTTTTATCTTTCTTTTAGTTTATATTTGATTGTACTTTGTTATTTTGTTGTTTATTTTTGTTATATTGTTGAGACTATTTGTTTTTAGATTGTGAGACTGTTTTATTTTAAATATTATGTTGTGAAATGTAGGATTGTAAAACTATTTGTTATTTGAAATTTAGTTTAGTGTTGTTATTAGTTTTTGCATTTTGTTAGATGTGTTGTAATTAACTCTTTCTCAACAAATTTTATATGTATTATGTGTTACTTAATGTTTTTAAGTCTTGTAGTTTTTCATATTAGCACCTACAATATTTCAAAATTAAGTTTAAAAAATCAGAACCTTCAACAAGTATCTCTTTTCCTTATGAATTAAATGTTTTCTTTCACCCTTTATTTTTAAGTTCTTTATGTTAAATCTTTTAAAAATTCAAGTTTGGAGGAAAAGAAAAATTAATTTTTAAAGCAAGAAACTTAATTTTATTTGTCCTAATTTAGCTATATTTTCAAAAAATTTTAAATATAACATGACATGTAGTATTAGATGTTAACTTTAGATAACTATATTTATGTTTCTAAATATATAGTAAATTTAAGTAAAAATTTTCAAAAACAAAAGGTTAATTTTAAAGACTAAGATATTTGATATGAGAGAATAAGACTATGTTTTTCGATTTTAAGTAATGAAATTTGTATTTTTGAAGTATTAAAAATCTTAAAGATTCATGTAAGAAGAAAAACATAAAACTTCAAGAAAAGTCTTTAAGCTAATATAAATTTATAAAGTGAAGCAGTGTGAAAAACTTTTAACTTTAAGAAGAGGATATTGAAGTTTAAAATCATTAAAGGTTATCCAGATATAGTAATCCTCACCTCTAAAAAAAAGAGAAAAGAAAAAAAATTGAAAATGGTACTGAAAAAGAGAAGAAAAGAAAAGAAAAAAATGTGGGGATAAGCTTGAGAATATGCCTAATTAGAAATTGGCTTCGCTTGAATCAACTTAAAGAAGAAGGCTTGACTACATTTTCTAAACTTGTATTTGAGTATTTTAAAAATAAAGTTTCATGAAATTCTTTTTCATCTGAATATTCTAAGTGACTTTAATATGAAGATTTACATTTTTTCTTGAAAAGAATAGAGAATCAGAAATCATGGACTTGATTGTTGGATATTCTTATACCTTTAGTATTAACTGGAGTTTTTTTGAATTTTTCTTAAGTTATACTATTATGTTTAGTGGACTAAAGTATAGAAATCTAGAAGATTAATTTCTTCACCATAAGTCATATTGTTATGTAGTAAAGGAGTTACTTGAAGAAAATTAACATGTAAGTTTGGGGGATTTTGATATACCCAAAATATATGCATATTTAGACCCATATTTTATACTCATTTTTTGTGATATTGCATTTTAGTGGAAGGTATTTTTCATCTTTTCTTTTAGGTTGTTGATTTTTAGGACTTGGGGCAAAAAGGAAGCAAAAAAGATCAATTTGGAGTCAAAATGGAGAATATGAAAATTTGTTCAGCACCGACGGCGTCAAACTGTGTGCCGACTGTGCCATTTGACAGAGAGTAGTGAACTAAATAGAAGACCGGTGCCAGTGTCAGCGCAGACCCTGTCTCTAGAAGATTCGATGAATTTAGATGCTTTTCAAAGATTTTTTGGATGCACCTATTGGAGAACTGACTCTAGGCTTTATTTGGGGCTGAAATTGGTCAGAAAGGTGACTCTTCCTGACATCTCATCTCCCAAAATTCAACCTCCTACGTACCACACACTCTTCCATTTCATTCCACAACCATTTAGAGTGCATTATTCTTTTAATTTAGAGTTTTATAGTGAGATTAAGTGTGAATTCTTCTCTAAGAGTTGTTGGAGAAGGATAAAAGTGGGAGATTTTTTCTTCCTACATGTTCTAGGAGAGGCTACAAGGGATTTGCTTTAAGAAAGAGTTTAAGATAAGTGTTGTTTGTTTAACAGTGTTGTATGAACTTTCTTTTATATATGAAATTTGTGTTTACTTGTATCTTTCTCGTGAAATCTGAGAGATTTTCTTTATCTTTCTCCTTACTCTGAGATGTGGTGAAATGAAGAGATAATATGGATGTGCCAATGTTAAAATATAAAATAAATTGTGATGGTTTTTATACTCCAAACTTAATTTAGTTTTCAATCTGACCAATTGAATTGTTAAAATTTATTGTGAAACATATGATCCGGGAAATGAAGTATAAGTTCTATAACAGAGTGAGGATCACATTTGATTCCATGAAAGAGAATTTTGTTCATAGAATTAAGTGCAAATAAATAGGGAAATATACATTGTTGGGTGTAGAATTGGAGATTTTAGGGCGAGACTAAAAATCCCTAATTTGGTCTTAGTGTTTAAAAACTAAAGCGAGATTTAGACTTCAAGGTAAGGAAAATGGGAACTCTGGAGTGGGAGTCATTATCTTCTTAGCCTAGCCACGTTTTTAGGGACTAAATCTGGGATTACACAATGATTTTCTATAACACTATATCAGGGTAGAAAATTAAAATTGCTCCTATTTGACACAATACATATTCTAACCATTTAACACATCTCATTTACCAAAATCTCATTGTAGTGAGAAAGATGCTTTTGCACATAAGAAATATTCATCACATAAACATAGTTTAATAGTTTAGTAATTACTACTTAACCTTTGCATTTCAGTTTTACTAATAGTTAAATAATTTAGTTCTGATAATATCTCAACATTAAAAATTAGTGACAGTAATTTTGTTTTACTTTATGTGAATTTCTTAGTTAAATTATCATTTCAAATTTAAACTTTCCCCGTAGGATCGATATTTAGGGCTTAAATATAAAGTTTTTTATTACTTCATAACGATATATATATTTGCATAGAATCCCAACATTAATTTCTTAAATTTCTTAATTATATATAGAGCATCAAGTTTTTCCCACTGTTACATAGCAGAGTCAATTTTATAATTTTTACACAACTATATTTTTTCGGGATCACACCAAGCCTGTTATTATTTATTTATTGGATTATTATACTTTCCTTGTGTAATGTGGTTTCCTTTTGGCCATTATTTGATTATGGTTTCTTTATGAACCTTTTGCTATAATTTAGGATCTTTAAGGACACCCTAATATTATAATTCATTTTTCTACAAAAAATTCTTAATAAAATATTAAGATTAATTAAAACTTTATGATTATAATATTTCAAGATTTTTAAACTTGCACTTTAATTTTTTGTATGCCTTTTAGACTAGTTTAAAATGCTTTGCATGACATTGCTATCATCCAAGTCATATTAATAAGGCCTCCATCCTTGTGAATAGATAATCAAGTATTGCATGCCCCCTTATTCAACCTGACTAACTAAGCATAAGTTTTATACCTAATTGGTTGTCTAGCACCACTAAGTTGTTAGAGGCATTCTGAGCAGAAACAAAGTATAAGTCTTTTATGGGAGTGTTTTCACTTTTGTGTCTTGACCTCTATGTTCTCCCCTTTCTAGCAGCATCTTTGCAATTAATTGGATTGTATGAGTCCCATTTTTATGAGATCTTTATAGGGTTATAGGACTTAGAGTTTCCTTCCTTTGACCTTAGGGTTATCAAGGTCTCCTTGAATGACACAATTCATGTATTATTAAGGGATCTCCGTTGTGCTGGGTGCAAGTAGATTTAGTTCTTAATTTCTTGAGTAGAAGGATTTATGGTATCCTGATCCCACTATCTCTACGCAATTAAGATTAATTTACTTTTCCTTTGTTAAGCCCTTTCTAGCCATGTAATCCTTTTGATGCCCCGTTAATATCACCTCATATGCCCTAATTGTGGATAGATCACCACTTATTTGGGATACAGTGATTCACTCTCCACCCTTATGGTTTGTTTAGGTCTTGAAAGCATAGTGTGGACCTTATGAGTTTACTTGGTTATTTCATATGCCTCATATGTTGATTTTTCATTACCAATTTGGAGACTCACTCTCTGCCCTGTGGATTAGCGAGAGCTTTGAAAGTTTTGAATCCACCTACAACACAACCATCCTTTTTGGTGACATATTTACCGGGCATGATAATGTAAGTAATACTCCTTTTTTTAGAGTATTATTGAGTATCCTCCAAAACATAATCAACCAAAGGGATTTTTTCTATTAGGAGTGCTCTTAACCCGAGAACAAAAAATATTCATTTTGGTTCTCTGGTTATGGGTGGTTTATGTAAGAATTTTTCATATTGAATACTATATTTTGAGGTATTTTGTTTCAATCTTGTTTGCACATATACTCTCAACCTATCACATGAGAATTACATTACAATCAAGTCAAATAGCTTTGATTTGATTGACGGATCTCATTCATCATGCCAACTGAAATTTAAACTTATATTGGCTAAATCTTTGACAAAGTTGTCTAGAGGACCTCAAATGACAAAACAGACTGTGTGCGCATTTTTGGTACATTAATTTTGCCAAGGGAGGACACCCATATTGATGTCCCGCCCATGCCTCCGACCTCCGCTCTCCCACTGTCGATGCTCTTTGATGACCTCCCACTCACACAGCATAGCAGCTCCCTCCTTGCATGTGATGAACAATGCCCTAGAAGGCTTCCCTCTATGAGACACGGATCTCTTGGCCATAGCTCACCCAGTGGTGAGCTCTCTCGCTGGGACCCTTCTCTCTCGTTGATGGCTCAACTCAAGCTGCTATCCCTTTTGGTTTGATTTCCTCCCCTATTTTTTGTGAAGCTTTAGAAGAGGCTCTCCTCTTGATTGTTCCTCTTTGAAATCAGCACCAGCCTCTCTCTTTATGCCAGCAATCCCTCTCAAGGAACTGGTCACGGGATCTCTCTAGTTCACACAAAATTGAGCCTAAGGTAAAAGAATACAATGTTGCCTCTCTCTCACTAGGACCAACGCTATACCTTACTAATATTGCCACTCTCTTGTTTGAGCTCATATGGGGAATATTCTAGCTTAGCATCTCCCCTCACTAGAGCTCTCTACGACTAGTAAATAGAGATGAGCTCGTTGCTCACAACATACATTATCATTAGTGGTTCTTCATGATTTTGTATGGGATAAATTTATGCATGCTTAAATCCAAGCAACCCTTCTCGCCAAGGTAGTTATTGATCATATTCTTACATGTTCAACTTATTTATAAAAGATACTTAAATACCTCCTATTCTAACTTGCTCCTATCCACATTCCGTGCATGTTTTTTGAGGTTTGTTAGAGCACGGTTCAAACGACTGCTTAGACAGGCAAAGTGAATGTGACCTCAATAATTGCAACAAATGAGGTCCCTTTATGTCTCTGGCTTTTTCATTCCTAACAAGTCCCCTAGATCTGTTTGATAGATATTATAGGGCTAAGATTCTATGATTAAAGAAAGTTGATAGGTTAGGGAGTTTTTTTTGTTGATCTTACCCTAACAAATCGAAGCGATTTCTCAGAACCATAGCCCAAAATCTAAAAGTCCAAGTTGTACTAGTCTTATCAAATTTTTTACAGTTTCATTTGGATAGAAATTTGAAGTAGACTGGTGATGCGCCCCTGGTGTGTGTTATTTTTCTGTGTGTTTTCTGTCAATTTAAATCTCCGGTACAGTGCCAAAACTTGACCAGTCCCAAAATTACACAGTAATTTAGTTTTCAAAAATATGGCCAAAATCTTAACCCAATTTATATTAAGTTTTAAATGTGCTAAATTGAAATGTTATATAAAATATATAAAATAATTCACATACTAGTGTTTCTACGCAAGTGCACGTATCGCTTCAAGTAATATAGGGCTTTCTTTAAAAGCCCCAGTATCGATTCCACAGAGAAGCATAATAAGAAATCCTTTAGGCTAATTCTAGTCAACTACTATTAGTTTGGAAGATGGAAATTCTTATGATAATAGCATAAATCATAATATTCAAACTATAAAAATTAAAGTATAAAAGACAAGTTAAAATGGTTTTAATGAATGCTAACAGAAATGTAAATAAAAGAACTAAGTTTACTAAACTATTTACTAAACTTCAAAATTAAATTTACTAAGACTAAACAAAGTTTTGTGAGGAAGAGTTCAAATTTAAGAAAGCATCATTTCCCTTTATAATGAGTATATGGATTGTGAAGAAATTAAAATTATTATATATATATATATA
>JXCR01119193.1:136601-166292 GCA_002079205.1 Phalaenopsis hybrid cultivar
GCTATAAAGAACATTGACTAATCCAGAGTTTGGTCCCTAATTCCATGGTTAGGCTGGGAGGATATCGGCTGCCACTCCAGAGCTCCCACTACTCCCTCCCTTAAGGGCAAAAAATTTTGCATTAGTTTCCAATCAACTAGACCAAATTGAGGATTTTAATCTGTCACCTTAAAATCTATAATTATGCATCCAATAAAGTATATTTTCGTATTTATTTGCACTCAATTCCATGGATGACATACTCTCTCATGAAATCAAACGTGATTCTCTCCATGTTATAGAAATCATAGCACTTTGGAACATATGTTTCTTAACTCATTTTAACAATTCAATTGGGCAAATTGAAAAATAAATGAAGATTGGAGTTCAAACTATCACAATTTTTTACATTTAAAACCATATAACCAAAATTCAATTCTTCACAAAACCAAATCTCATTGTATGGACAAGTATAAAGAAGACTACTCAGAATTCATGAGAAGGATACGACAAAACACAAATTTCATATATAAAAATAAGTTTACAGAACAATGAAAAAAAAAGAACACAACTTATCTCACACTACCTCCCAAGCAAATCCCTAGAAGTTCTCTTCAAACCTTTCTCTCCTTACAAGCACTCTCAATTCTCTCGTAGAAATGTAATGAAGAAGAAATTTGTCACCTTCCCACTCCTCTTACAATCCTTGAAGAAAAACTACAAGCCCTTGCCTCTCTCTCTCATGCCACACACACACACACACACACACACATAAACGCCAAAAACTCCCTTCAAGCCCTAGACTTCCCTCTCTTTTATAAAAGGATGCCTCCTTAAAAAAGAATTCAATATTCCCGCCAAAATTTTATCCAAAAGTCAACTCTTTTGAATTCAAAAGACATGTCTGTTGATCCAAAAGACATATCCCTTCCTAAAAGAACCTTTCAAAGTATCTAAATACATTGAATCACTCTAAGGGGTGTTTAGAACAAGTGTCCCTTTGAAAATTTGCCCAAAATTTGACTTGAAACTGCCTTAATCCTCAAAAAGTCATCTCTCGAGCATCATGTGCCTGTTTTGGTGCATCATACATCAGTTGGTTGAATTTTGGCACATCAAGCACCGGTTTGGCGCATTATGTGCCACCCTGCAGCAGCTCCGATGTTTTGCTCCGTTTCGCCCCATTTCAGTTGTGTTTCGCTCCTAACAAATATACCTACAAAATAAGCATGAAAAAAACATTTCTTTAAAGCTTAATTTCATTCAAAAATATTTGAGAAATGTAAAGTAGATTAAGCATCGAAAGACATAAAAATGTGTCAAGTCAGAATTTTCTTACTTGCTCTTTTTTACTTCAAATTGCATCATTTTTGCTTCATTCTCTCCAAATTTTCATTTCTTGTACCTTAAACAAAAAATATGCAAAATATCTTCCTTTAAAGTGTAATATCTTTAAAAAATTTTAAAATTGAAAATAAAATATATATGAAAAAGTAGGTAATTTTTAGGCGTGTCAACTCCCCCAAACTTAAACATTATTTGTCCTCAAGTAACCCTTTTACTACATAAAAAATATGACTTAGGATAGATTAACTTATAGCATCTATACTTTAGTCTAATAAATAAAATAATAAAATTTAAGAAAAATCTTTAATAACTTAGATTCAAACTTTAAGTCTAAGAGTACTTAGTAATTAAATTTTAGATTTCTGAATCTCTATTCATTTCAAGAAGAATTGCAATGTGTCATATTAAGGATAATTAAAACATTCATATGAAAAATAACTTCATGAAAACTTTACTAGTAATGCTGCTACTACTCTAATACAAATTTAGAAAATGTAATAAAGACTTTTCCCCAAGTTAATTCAAGTGAAGCCAATTTTTTATTAGGCATCTCCTCAAGCTTCTCCTCACATTTTTTTTTTCTTTTCTCTTTCTTTTCTTTTTCTTTTCTTCCTTTTTTTATTCAAGATATTTTCAATCATTTCTTTTCTTTTCTTTTTCAAGTGAGGATTACTATATCTGGATAGCCTTTAATAATTTTGAACTTCACTATCCTCTTTTTAAATTCAAAATTCCTTACCTTTCTTCACTTTATAATTTCATATTATTTTATGACTTTTCATAAAGTTTCATTCTTTTCTTCTTACATGAAACTCTAAAATTCTTAATACTTCAAAAATACAATTTCGTTTACTTTAAATAGAAAAATATAGACTTATCCTTTCATACCGAATATCTTTAACTTTAGAATTGTCCTTCGTTATTAAAAACTTTTACCTAATTTTACCATAATATTTACAAACATAAATATAGTCATTTAAAGTTGAACTCCAATATCCAAGGTTATGTTAAATTAATTTTAAAAATATAATTAATTGAGGACAAATAAAATTTAGATTACTTCTTTTTAACAGAAAATTTTCTTTCCCCTAAACTTGAATTTTTAAATATTTTACACTTGATTCCGTAAATTGTAGCAGGAAGAAAAAGTACAAGTAGAATCTACAAACTATTACAACATCTTATTAAATTCATATATGTGCATAATCAGGATAGAATGATTGTAGAAGAAAGTAAATCTAGCCTAAAACATGCTTGAAACAATATTAAATTAAAAGGAAGTATACTAACTTCAATATTTATTTTCTTCCTACCTAAAACTTAATTTTAAACTTGTATAAAATTCAATACAGAAATATAAGCAGGAAGAAAAACAGTTCAGAAATTCTATCTATCACAAACATTTACAAGTATTCATTAGGACAAACAATATCAATAGAAGGTAAGTTTAAACTAAAACATACTCGATAAAATGGAAAGAAAGGTCTAACAAGCAGAACAAGTATCAGCATAGAAATATATATATTTATGTGTTCTTCCAAATCTTTATATTATAGTAACACAAACACAAACACACATGATAATTGAGGTTAATTCTTTCTTTAACTTATTGCATCTCACTAACTTACTTCTAATTTCTAGCAGATTCATTACACAAATATATTGGGTACTTATAAATAATTTTATAGATTCTAATCCCAAAGATAAGATTATCCTTGATATATTGGTTCTCAAGCACCAACCTCAGGCATCACCATATCCCAATAATTAAGCACCTCTAATAGTTATAAGGATAGTGTAAATTCATCCACATGTACTCATCAAATAGGTTAGCTTCTCCTATCAAATGAAAATAAAGTAAGAGAAATGAAGTAACAAAATTGAGATGAAACTGTCACTGTTAAAATTAATGATGTCTCTTATAGAACTTAAGTCTGAGTGAGAACCGAGTCGTAGTGGACTCGTCAATCCAACTACTACAAGAGAATATATAAGCATAGCCATAATAGAAAGTTAAGGAATCATCTCCCTCATGAAACATAAAAATCGAATCAAACCACTAACAATCCAAACATCTACCAATCATTAATCAAACTGATCAATCCACACTACAACAAATACAATACAACACTAACAATCCTAATTCTCAAGCACACTAAATCAAACCACATTGATAACTATTGGTTGCCTCCCATAAAACGTTGTGTTTAACGTCGTCAGTCCGACAAATGATTCTTCCTGGATCAAAATTTTATTTAAGTAATCCTTGATCAATCACCCAATCTCTTCCAGATCTAGAGATTTCTACAAAGTCCATGAATTTAAAATTTTCTTTTAGCTCTTCCTTTTTAGATTGATTCATATCTTCGTTCCTCATATTTCTTTCTAGATCCAATATTCTTCTAGCAATTTTCTCAATTTTCATATTAATATCATCTTTAAATTTTATAAGAAATGGATTTTTATAAGATACTTTATGATCTCCCAAATTTTGGATCGGATTCTCTTTAGATGATTTAAATTCTTGATCAAATTCTTCTAGGTTACTCTTTGGTTCAGGGTTATCTTTCAATTCTTCCCCTTGGTACTGAGTAAATAGTATAGGTGGTCTTTCTATATTTATCGTAGTTGAGGAAATAGGTTTTTCTAATTCCATAGGAATTTTTTTCCATTGGTTTTTCAATCTCTTTATCCTCATCTCTCAACTCAAATTTCTTGTGAAACATTTCCTCAATTTCTCTTCTAAGTATCCTTTCAATAATTTTAAATTGCTCCTCATTCATCTCCTTAGAGTTTATCTCAGGGTCACTAGGTAAAATCTCTGGGGTAACTGTTAATTGCATTAATAATCTGCCCCAATTGGTTTTCTATTCTTCTTATTGCGACCTCTTAATTTTCAACTGACTCTTCATTTGAATCACAACCTCTTCTAACATTAATTCCTTATCCTCTTCCTGTGGGTTGGAGTTAAATTGAGGAGGATTATTAACTGAGTTAATAATCTGCCCAGTTGATTTTCCATATTCTTTATTGCGGTCCCTTGGCACTCCATCTCACTCTCCATTTGAATAATAACCTCTTCTAATAAATCTTTCTGCTCTTTTTGGGGGTTGAAGTTAAAATTATGAGGAAAAGAGAGTTCATCGTTATAATAGCCATGATTACTCCAACTACATGTTTGATTAAATTTATTGTCTTCCCAAAATTGGTATTCTCCTCCAAAATTGTTATTCTTGTTATAATTCAAATGATTTTCCCAACCTAGTTTCTTATAATCGGAATAAGGGTTGTGTATCTCATGGTCAGTTTCAATCCATTGTCCAAATGAATTTTCCTCAATAATTGGGGTTCCTTAAGAATATCTTTCTATGTATTGATCCAACTTCCTCTCAATATCTGTAACCTGAGAAATTAAAAACTGTAAGCATATCTTCTTGAAAATTTGCCTCTCTTTGGGTTTACTCTTTCAAAGTTACTAGCATTATAATCCAAATCTAAATATTCATTATATCGTTGGTCTGTCATTTCTACATTAAATTTATGTTTTCAAATATCTTCCAAAATTTCTCTCCAAATCTGACTTGTAAAATTCAAGTTCTACAGCTCCTGAACTACGCATATAAATCTAAGGACTTAACTTATATGACAGACCTCAAAAATATTTTTGGTTTTTTTGGATTTTCTTTAAATTAACACACAATAATTAAACACACAATATAATAACACTATAAATTCTAAATCTAAGTCTTACTGGTTTAACTAAAAATCTCCTAAAGTTCTTACCGAAGCTTTCCCAGCAACGGCGCCAAAAACTTGATAAGCCCCTAGTGTGTGTTGTTTTTCTGTGAGCTTTATGTTAATTTAAATCCCCAGTATAGTGTCAAAAACTTGACCTGTGCCGAAATTACGTAGTAATTTAGTTTTCAAAAATATGGACAAAAATCTTGACCCAATTTATATTAAGTATTTAATGTGCAAAATTGAAATGTTATATAAAATAATTCACACACTAGTGATTCTATGCAAGTGCAGGTATTGCTTCAAGTAATATAGGGTTTTCTTTAAAAATCCTAGTATCGATCTCACAGAGAAGCGCAATAAGAAATCCTTTAGGCTAATTCTAGTCTACTGTTATTAAGTCTTAGTTTAGGAGATGGAAATTCTTATGATAATAGCATAAATCACAATATTCAAACTATAAAAATTAAAGTAAGAAAGACAAGTTAAAATAGTTTTAATGAATTCCACTAGAAATGTAAATATAAGAACTAAGTTTACTAATCTATTTACTAAACTTCAAAACTAAATTTACTAACACTAAATAATGTTTTGTGACGAAGAGTTCAAATTTAAGAAATCATCCTTCCCCTTTACAACGAGTATATGGATTGTGATGAAATTGAAATCATTTAAAAATATATAAAAATTGTTTTGTGCCAAATAGGAGCATTCTTATTTTTTACCCTCTTTCGAAAGCTATAAAGAACATTGACTAATCCAGAGTTTGGTCCCTAATTTTGTGGTTAGGCTAAAATGATACCGACTACCACTCCAGAGCTCCTACTATTCCCTCCCCTGAGGGTTAACAATCTTGCATTATTTTCTAATCAACTGGACCAAATTAAGGATTTTAATCTGTCACCTTAAAATCTCTAATTATTCATCCAACAAAGTCTAATTCCCTATTTATTTGCACTCAATTCTTGGATGACAAACTCTCCCATGAAATCAAATATAATTCTCCTCATGTGTAGAAATCACAGCTCTTTCGGAACATATGTTTCTCAACTCATTTTGACAATTCAATTAGCCAAATCAAAAAATAAATCAAGATCGGAGTTCAAATCATCAAAAATTTTTTACATTTAGAACTGTATAAAACAAAGTTAATTCTTCTTAAAACCAATTCTCATTGTAGGGAGAAGGATAAAAGACTACTCATAATTCATGAGAAGGATATGATAAAATACAAATTTCATATAAAAAAACAAGTTTACCAAAAAGAAAGAAAGAAAAGAACAGAACTAATCTCACACTCCTTCCCAAGCAAATCCTTAGAAGTTCTATTCAATCCTTTCTCTCATTCCAATCACTCTCAATTCTCTCCTAAAAATGTAATGAAGCAGAAATCTGTCACCTTCCCTCTCATCTTATAATCCTTGAAGAAAATCTACAAATCCTTGCCTCTCTCTCTCATGACACACACACACACACACTCACACTCACATGCCAAAAACTCTCTTCAAGCCCTAGAACTCCCTCTCTTTTATAAAAGTCTGCCTCTCTCCAAAAAAGAATTCAAAATTCCCTCCAAAATTCTATCTAAAAGTTAACTCTTCCATTGATCCAAGAGACATATCCCTTCATAAAGAATCTACCAAAGTGTCTAGATGCATTAAATCACTTCAAGGGGTGTTTAGAATAAAAGTCCCTTTGAAAATTTATCAAAAATTTGTCCTAAACCACCTTAATTCTCCAATAGTCGTCTCTTGCGCATCATGCACCAATTCTCTGGATTTTGGCGCATCATGCTCCACTTGGCAGTAGCTCTGCTGTTTTGTTCCAATTGGCTCCATTTCGCCCCATTTCAGTTGTGTTTTGCTCCTAAAAGATATACCTACAAAATAAGCATGAAAACAATATTTCCTTAAAGTGTAATTTCATTCAAAAACATTTGAGAAATGTAGAGTAGATTAAACATAGAAAGACATATCGAAATGTGTCAAGTCAGAATATTTCTTTCTTGCTCATTTTTACTCTAAATTGCATCATTTTTGCTTCATTTTCTCTAAAATTTCATTTCTTGTACCTGAAACTAAAAATATGCAAAATACATTCCTTTAAAATGTAAAATCATTAAAAATTATTAAGATTGAACATAATATATATATATATATATATATATATATATATATAAGTAGTCAATTTTTAGGAGTGTCAACAGGTTGAGGGGATAAAGATATTCCTTTGAACTTTATTCTCTCATTCATAGTGAGTCCTCCTTGAAACAAAACCTATATTTCACATCGAGTAAATTAAGGTGGGTGTTATGTTACTCATGCAATAAGGTTTTCATACACTTCTTCAGCCCACGTTAGATCATATTTGAGGTCAATAGGATGAGCTTGATATGTATTCAAGTTTATTGGGTTGCATTACTTGCATTCTTATTTGTAGCATTTTGCATCTTGCATGTTAATCGTGTAATACATTTTTGGTTTGGTCACCTTTCTCGATTAAATGACTGATCACTTTTGATTTGATTGTTATCCCAGCTCAATTGACCTATCATAATTGGTTTGATCACCATCCTAGATCTATTTATCAATCACTTTGGTCTGATCAACTACCATGCATGATTATTTAATACTTTTGTTTTGATCACAACACTATCTTAATTTAGCAATCCTTTGGTTTAATCATTGATGCTGGTGGATTTAATGTGTTAATTTTGTAAATATTTTTTAATATTACAAAATACACGCGGAAGATACAATAAAAAATATGCAAATTAATCCCAACAAAATAACTTCAGTTAAAATAGTTTTATCTTTTAAAAATATTTAAACTGTCAAATCCCCTTTAAAAATAATATAAGTATACATATCGCTAAAGTAATAAAGGGTTCTAATTGAGTCCTAGATATCGATCCCACAGGGAAGTTGGGAATGCCTATAAATAAGTTCTAAAGATTATAATGTAAAGTACAATTTTTAAAACTACAAAAAATAAAGTGCGAAATTTGAATATTAAGTAATAAAGTGAATGCTAATTAAAATGTATGACTTATGTGATATGTCTACTTACAAAGTTAACTAAACTAAATGTTAAACTTTTAAAGTAAATTTAGGAAAATTAAACTAAAGTTTTGTGACGGAAAGTTCTAATTTAAGAAAGTATTATTCCCCTTTACAATAAGTATATGGATTGTAAGGAAATTAAAATCATTTGAATATATATATATATATATATATATATATATATATATATATATNATTCTTTACCCTTTTTCGAGTGCATAAAGAACATTGAATGATCTAGAGTTTGGTCTCTAATTCCGTGGTTAGGCTGAGAGGATATCAGCTGCCACTCTAGAGCTCCCATTACTCCCTCACCTGAGGGCTAACAATCTTGCATCAGTTTCTAATCAACTGGACCAAGTTGGGGATTTTAATCTGTCACCTTAAAATCTACAATTCTACATCCAACAAAGTGTATTTTCTTATTTATTTGCACCCAACTCCATGGATGAAATACTCTCCCATGAAATCAAATGTGATTCTACCCATGTTGTAGAAATCATTACCCTTTAGGAACATATGTTTCTTAACACATTTTAACATTTCAATTGGCCGATCAAGATGTAAATGAAGATCGAAGTTCAAATCATCACAAATTATTGACATTTAAAATCATATAAAACAAAATCAATTCTTCACAAAACCATATCTCAAAGTAATGAGAAGGATAAAGAATGCTACTCGTAATTCATGAGAAGGATATACAAAACACGGATTTCATATATAAAAACAAGTTTACAAAATAAAAGCAATAAAAGACACAACTTATCTCACAATCCTTCCCAAGAAAATCCTTTCTCTCTTTACAAGCACTCTTAATTCTCTCTTAGAAGTGTAAAGAAAAAGAAATCTCTCACCTTCCCTCTCCTCTTACAATCCTTGAAGAAAATCTCTAAGCCCTTGACTTTCCTCTCTCTATCTCTCCTTGCCCCCCCCTTACATGCCACACCTTCTCTCCTTCAAGCCCTAGACTTCCCTCTCTTTTATCAAAGGCTACCTCCCTCTAAAAAGAATTCAAAATTCCCGCCAAAATTCTGTTCAAAAGTCACTCTTTTAAATTTAAATGAGATGTCCATTGATCCAAGAGACATATCCCTTCATAAAAGAGCCTTCCAAAGTGTCTAGATGCATTGAATTACTCCAAGGGGTTTTTAGAACAAGTGTCCCTTTGAAAATTCACACAAAATTCGTCTCAAACTGCTTTTATCCTCAAAAGGTCGTCTCTGGTGCATCTGGAACCAAATTTGACACATCATACTCCAACTCTCGATCAAATGGCACATCTGACACAATTTCAGTGAATCTTATGCTAATTTAGAGTGTCATGCACCAATCTGGCGCATCATGCGCAAGAATCCAAACATTCACTGTTTTGCCTCTGAATTGCATCTTTTTTGCTGCTTTTGCTCCAACAAAAAAAATAAAAATATCATTCTTTAAAGTGCAATATAATAAAAAATAATCATAAAATAAATGCTTAAAATTACATATTATTTTGGTGTATCAAAATCTCTCAAACTTAAATGTTACTTATCCTTAAGTGACACTTTTACTAAATAAAAGCAAATGACTAAGGATAGAGACTAATTTATAACTTCTATACTTTAGTTGAATAAATAAAATTATAAAATTTAAGAAAAACCTTTAATAATTTAGATTCAACTTCTAAGTCTAAGAGTACTTAGTGGTCAATTTTAAGATTTTTGGCTCTCTATTCATTTCAAGAAGAATTGTAATTTGTCATATCAATGATATTTAGAATATTCATATGAAAAAGAACTTCATGAAAACTTTACTAATAATGCTACTAATAATCCAACATAAGTTTAGAAAATGTAATAAAGCTTCTTCCTTAAGTTAATTCAAGTGAAGCCAATTTTTTATTAGGCATCTCCTCAAGCTTCTCTTCACTTATTTTTCTTTTCTTTTCTTTTCTTTTCTTTTTCCTTTTTCTTTTCTTTCTTTTTTTATCTTTTAGTATCTTTTTAATCCTTTCTTTTCTTTTTCTTTTTCAAGTGAGGATTATTTTATCTGGATAGCCTTTAATAGTTTTAAACTTCATTATCCTCTTCTTAAAGTCAAAACTCCTTACCTTTCTTCACTTTATAAATTCGTATTAGTTTATGACTTTCATAAAGTCTCATTCTTTTCTTCTTACATGAAACTCTAAAATTCTTAATACTTCAAAAATACATTTTCCTTTACTTTAAATAGAAAACCTAAGTCAAATCTCACCATAGCAAATATCTTTAACTTTAGAATTGACCTTCATTATTTAAAACTTTTTACCTAAATTTACCATAATATTCATAAACATAAGTATAGTCATTTAAAGTTTAATCTTAATATCCCATGTCATGTTAAATTAATTTTAAAAATATTGTTACTTAAGGACAATAAATTTAGTTTCTTTCTTTTTAGAAGAAATCCCCCCCCNACTGCAAAATTTACTTGGTGACAGAAAATAGTAAATGCATGAAAGTGAAAACTAACTTGTAGAGGATTTTTTACTTTGAAATTGGGCTCTGGTATACTGCAGGTACTAACTTTAAAAATACATATAGGCCTAAAAGCATTAAATGAGACATAATATATTCTAAAAATTTTACTAAGAATTAAAAATAGTAAAAAAAATTGAAAAATACTAAAAATACAGAAAAAGTAAATATCTACAATTCTTATTAAAATTTTAAATCCACAATAAAAAAATAAAGTTTTTACTACAACAGGTCTCAACATTATCATAAGATTCATTTCTAATTTCTTCAAGCTCATTCAATTACAGTAATCTTTTCTCGCCAACTTCTTTCAAATTGAAATTGAATTTCCTCATAGCCAATAAGCTTTATTCTTCAACTTTAATAGCAAGTGATAAGTCTTTCCAAAAATTAATCTATAAGGGTACATACCTATAAGAGTCTTATAAGTTGTTATGTATGCCAATAATATTGTATCTAATCTAACAGACTAATCCATTTTATTAGGATTCACATTTTTTTTTTAAAATTCTCTTAATTTCATGTTTAAATACTTCTGTCGAGCCATGTTGACCTCATTTTTGGTTGAGGTATAGTTTGTCCCATTTAATAGCCTAGGGTCTAGCCATAGGACTTCTCCTGTTGACTATTCCTAGAAACCTAGACATGGAACCCTCACCATTAGGAATTCTACTCTCTTCTCCACTCAACTTGAAGTTCCACATATTGGTCCTAACCTCTAAGAACTTAGTAGGTGGGGTCACTGTGGGGGAAACTCAGGATGAGTCACCCTTAGGATTGCTAGACCTTAAGTTGACCTTGGGTGTTGGTCTGAAGCTAAGGCACTCACTACACTAATCTGCACCCAAAATTACTCACAACCCTGAACTCAAATCTCTAGCCTATAACCCTTGATATTTTGGGATACTCATGTAGATGGTCCCCTAAACCCACTAGCCCTAGGGTTATGGTTTAGCTAAGACCACTATGTAGAAGACCCAAAATGGGGTTTCCATTAGTCCATGNAACAGGGCTAACCTAGCCCAAACCCAAGTTTTGGTCATTTGCACCCACTTGGACCNCAATTGACCCCAATTCCAATACTAAACTCAAATTAACTTTTTATATGATTAAATTAAACCAAATCCAAGCTCAATCGGTCCATGATTTGAGCCTAATTTTGATTTGGGTCAAAGCCCCAATTTTGACCAAATGACCTAATCTAACCACATTGAACCCATAGCCTAGTCAATTGGCCTCAATTAATGTTGCAAAATCTTTATAACATTCTTTTGATTTTGGCTTAAATCCAAAATTCCCAAACTTAGCCCCAAATTGGCTAAGTCCTCAAATTTCACCCAATTGATTGCCTTAACCTCCAAATTGGCATCCAATTTATGTTGAAAACTCATCATGAGGTCCCTATTGACCATTTACAACAATCAGTTTGGACTTAGCCCAAGACTAACCCAAGCTAGACCCAAGCCTAGCCCAACAAGACCAAATTGATTAAAGTTCAAAATTCCATCAAATTCACCTTTCAATTGAACTCAAAACCACTTCCATCCTTCACCAAAGTTGTTCCTTATGATCATCTACACTAAATGAAACAATCAATTGAGCCAATTAACAGGGCTAACCTAGCCCAAACCCAAGTTTTGGTCATTTGCACCCACTTGGACCCATACACTAAATGTGATCTAACAACCTTAAACCTACCAAATTAACTCTACCACAGGCATTAGTTGGACCTAGTGACCAGTCCAAACACCATGAAACTACCTAAATCAAGCCATGGACCAAAGGTCCCCCAAATTAAGGGATCTTATTTCCAAAAATGCAGGATCTTTGCCAAATCAAAGCACATTTGCATTAAATTGTTGTGATGGATTCCTCTGGGTTCCCCCCTTACCAAAACTAAACCTCATTGCATTAAGTTGCTTTGACAGATTCCCCTGGATGCCCTGACTAGCCAAATCAAAACACATTTGCATTAAATTGTTGTGATAGATTCTTCTGGATGCCCTGAGTTTGCCAAATCATTGTCATGGATTCCTATGGGTTCCCTGAGCTCCTAGCCACCTCCCCCTGGCTGGCCGGCCAGCAAGCCATGGGCCAAAGGTCCCCCAAATTAAGGGATCTTATTTCCAAAAATGCACATGCTTAAGATATCTTTGCCAAATCCATCCCCAAATTAAGGGATCTTATTTCCAAAAATGCACATGCTTAAGATATCTTTGCCAAATCCGTCCCCCCAATTAAGGGATCTTATTTCCAAAAATGCACATGCTTAAGATATCTTTGCCAAATCAAAGCACATATAGGGATCTTATTTGCAAAAATGCACATGCTTAAGATATCTTTGCCAAATCCAAGCACATTTAATTAAATTGCTGTGATGGATTCCTCTGGGTTCCCTGAGCTCCTAGCCACCTCCCCCGGGCAGGCCGGCCAGCCTAGTGGCCGGAAAAGCCCAAAATTGGGAGCCACCCCCATGGCACCTCACCCAAAATCAAACCTAGAGGTCAGCTCATCCAAATCAAACTATGGAGCTCCTCTGTCCTCCACCTAAGCACCACAATGCACCCAAACTTATGCCTGAGAGCCACCCCATGGCCATTTTTATAAAAACTCACCTCCCACAGCCATGGGAGGTGTGAAAAATTTCTCAGAGATGCCTTTCCAAACTTCACACAGAGCTTCCCTAAGATCCCCTCAGTGCATTCCAACCATTTTCCCTCACTCATTNAGACCCCAACGAACGTTCCGAGCACCTCTGATCGAAGCCTCCCTTCTTAGAGCAAAGGTATAAAACTCCTCCTCCTCCCAAGCTTATTTTGATTCTTCATTTACTTAATCTTGATTTCTGGTACCTTATCCATATGGATGTGTTCGTCTCACTTAGACGAGTCCATAGGATCAAACCCGAAGTGATTTGGTCATTAATCGTATAGATGTGTTCGTCTCACTTAGACGAGTCCATAGGATCAAACCCAAAGTGATTTGGTTTGTATGGATGTGTTTGTCTCACTTAGACGAGTCCATAGGATCAAACCCGAAGTGATTTGGTTGCGTATGGATATGTTCGTCTCACTTAGATGAGTCCATAGGATCAAACCCGAAGTGATTTGGTTGACTTAAGCTTGATTTCATGGTACCTTAGCAGTATGGATGTGTTCGTCTCACTTAGACGAGTCCATAGGATCAAACTCGAAGTGATTTGGTTGAGTCTATGGCCGGTTTTATCCATAGGATCAAACCCGAAGTGATTTGGTTGAGTCTAGGCAGAGATCTTAAGGTTTTAGTGAGACGGGCACAAGATCATTCTATCGGGGACGATGATGAGGAACCGTTCGATCAAGCGTGTATCAAATGGATGGGGGAGATCGAGCCAGACGGCGCTTCAAGACATGAATAGCGGGCCGAGTCAGCAAGCTACGTGGACGACAGCGTCCAACCAGATCGCGCCACACATGCTTTCGGAGCCGTCGTAGGTTGAGGTGGCACGCACGGTTTAAATAGAAAAATAGGAGTATTTTCTTATTTATTTAATCCCCAAAACTTCAAAAATACATAACTTTGTGTAGTAAAATCACAACAATAAAATAGAAATACTCTTTTGCTCAGTGAACAGAGGAGAATAATGTGAAATATTTTTCAAGTCCTTTTTATGCATAAAATATTTTTTATTAATTAAATACTATTTGGAATCATTTGAATCTCCATGCATATTGACACATCACCTTGGCTTGAAATTTTGACATGTAAACTCTGTAGGGGGGAACATTCTCTGATTTTTCCAAAGTCAGATGAGGTTGCTATACAGAGATCCATATTTTCAAGTTATTTCACATCATTTCCTTAAAATAATCATGGAAATTAGCATATTGGTTATTAAATCCTAAAAAAATTTTGAAGGTCTACCATGACCAGAGAAACCTTTGAAAATAATTTCATGGGTCAAGTCAATTAAAACGTGGAAGGTCCACTATAACCAGAGAAACCTTTGAAAATAATTTCATGGGTCAAGTCATTTAAAACATTCTTAAATTTTCCAAATATTAAATTACTAAGATGATTAATTTTGAAAACTATAAACATTTAAATGACTTAATTTTTTATCTCCACTGTGGTTTATGATCTAGAGAACTCATCATAAAAGTTTCAAAATATTTTGAGTTCATTNAGTGGTGGGATTTTGATTCCGGCGACTAACAGCTTCCACAGGATGACCCCTAAAAATAGTTTTCACCAGCTTCTGGTGACTCCACTGGGGACTAGTTTCTCTCAACATTTAAACCAAGGAATATTTTCTTCATACATTGGTAATGTGTCCATGCCCCTTATGAACAAAATTAACTTTCTTCCATTGTCATGCTTCACCCATTTCTTTCTTGGGTAAGTACGGTCAACTCTTTCAGACTTCAGGACCATCTGTTCAATCACCTTTGGACGAAGAGGTTCAGGAGTTCATTAGGACTTGTAATCTCTGTGTGGGGTGGTGGACTAGTTCCACTTGAACATTGTGCGTTGTGGAGTCGGTCACGCACTGGGTCCTAAACTTTGCTTTCCCTTTCGAGTTTGGTTTGTTATTTTGCAAATTAAATCAAATTGTGTCATGTTGTGCTTTCTCTTTAAACCTTCCTTATATAATTAATTAAATTCTCCTGTTTTCAAAGTTACATTTACCAAATTCCAATTTTTTTTCATGAAACATAATTAAAATAAAAGACTTGCCCAGTCTATAGATTGAACTTTGATAATTTTTAGTGCTCGCACTAAAATTACAAATTATTGGCCAAATAACTAACCCTAGAGCTTTATTTTTGAAGCTGTTGCAATGGCATTTCCAATACTTGCTTTCCCGTGCAACCTGCCAACTGGCCACAATACTCGCAATGTCGCTCCCACCATCAAGTTTGGAACTAGATTAGATGAACTCGTAGTAGTGCTCATAAAGGGTCCCTTTGTAATAATGAAAGTTAGCGCTCCGGAAGTTCAGGAGCCATCAACTGAGTTTAACCTGAACTATCCTCAGGATTTCCCTTCCTACAAGAAGGTAAGAACTACTGCCCAGAACTTTCTAAGCCCTTTATTCCCACTTCTTCTAGGGAAAAGTGGAAATGATCATTGAAGATACAACCGAAGGATTCACCGTCTTGCCAACAATGTTTGAAAGAAGACAAGTTTGACGTCTGCGCCATTAAATTGATCGCAAAGAAGAAACCACAGCCGAAAGAACTGGAAGGCTGTTAAAGCCCAAATTTCTGAAGAAATGTTTGTTGATGAAATTCCTCACTAGGAGGAACTAGGATTGCCAAAAACCTATCTGCTTCTGCAACAAAGTAGGTTCCATCCCTTAACGGGTACCAATGGGTACGATAGTGTCCATAAGATTGCTGCTACTTTACTGTCACCCCATGAACATGGTGGGGAAAGGAAGAAGCCCACTCCTATCATTCAAGTGAGTACAATAATCTAGAGACTTGCTACCTAAGAGGTTTTTCAATCAGTTAATTACTTAAACGAGTGGGATGTGCAGTATCCCCTCACTTGAAGAAAGAAATTCTAAGAGATGTCAGATCTATTAGACTATCACAAAGATCAACTAAAAATTTGCCTGCTCACATTCCTGTCAGGTTCCGTTTGGAAGCAGAGTTGATACCACCAACATCACCACTGATTCTACTTTTGCTACTTCAGGACTTGCAATCCATCGACCAACTAAGTCACATTTAGGTCTGAAAATTCTACCAGTTATGAGTATTAGCGACGTCTCTAAAGTTTCAAAAGAAAAGATGAAGAGGTTACACGGTATTGTATATGATCTGCACCATGGGGAGCATAACTCTCTTTTCCATGCTGATGCCTCTATTTAGAACACCACTCTCAAGCCATCACCGTCAAGGAAAAAGGTATGGGTACCTAAGGTTGCCGTACCAATTTTGTTCAGTGAGACCGTAGGGCAGGATAATGGAATGTAGCAAGGGTCTGAAATTTTCGACATCATCGTAGCTTTTGCTACCAAGTTGGATGAACAAATAAAAGATGTTCAGTAGGGTCCCCAAGATCTCAAGTTGATATAAGAATCAATAATCAAAGAAAAGGTTGAAAAGCTCAAAGTCGAGATTTCTAAGTAAACCTGAGAACATGAGATTTCCGTTGTTTATGATGAAGATTTTAACTTTAATGACTATCTCGATGAAGACTTCATGGATATTCATGTCATCGAAATCAGAGCCACTGCATCTGCGGGTGATGCCCAACCTATCGTTGAAGGAATTGTCGTGGATGATCCCTGTAGGGCTATTCTAATAAGGGATGAGGAAATCAACCAAATGGAGAAAATGATGGAAGAGATGCTTACTTCCATGGCTATCATGGCTACAGTTCATGAATAGTCTCAAGCACAACAGTTAGCTTCTCCAGAATTTAATCAGCTAAAGATTATATATATCACATATGAAATAAGTGAAACTGCCTCACCTAACAGAGACGATCAACAGAAGAAGGATTCTCCATCGAGCGTCATACAAAAAAGAGAATTTATACAAATGGCTGAACAAGTTTGGGAGGCCTTAGCCCAATCTAAGGGTGGTGCATTAATTTTGAAGTTAGACCCTACTCGGAGGAGTTTGATTTCGTACCCTACCCTACAGATTTTCTATCATCAAAATTTAAGATATTTGATGGTATCAAAAATCCCAGACAACACATAGCACATTTTCGAGCCAGTTGTGGCAATACCGTGATTAACGAAGCCTTCCCTTTCTGTTAGTTTGTCAGCAGCCTATCAGGGATAGCGTTTGATTGGTATGCAGAGTTGCTCAACGGATCAGTGAATACAATTGCTGAGTTATAACAGCTATTTGTAAAGAGATTTGTTGGAGCATAATATCATATTTCTATTGGAGAACTCGTGATAGAAAGCTAAAAGCTTAACGAGACTCTAGAAGATTATATCTTGAGGTGGAGAAACCTTAGCATAAAGTGCAAACCACAGCTACAGGGACATCATGCAATTGAGATTCTACTCAAAAGCATCCATGGGCTAATAACTTTCATTCTTAAGGGACTCATCATCAAGTATTTCGAGAGACTACTCAGCAAGGTGTTGACCTCACTTTTGGTTGAGCTTTAGTTTTTCCTCTTTGGTAGCCTAAGGTCTAGCCATAGGACTTTCCTACTAACTATTCTTAGAAAACTAGACAAGGAACCCTCACCATTAGAAATTCTACCCTCTCCTCTACTCAAATTTAAGTTCCACATGTTGGTCTCAACCTCTAAGTACTTAGTAGTTGGGATCACTATGGGGGAAACTCTAGATGAGTCACCCTTAGGACTGTTGAGCCTTAAGGTTAACCCTGGGTGTTGTTCTGGAGCTAAGGAATTCACTACACTCACTACACTTATATACACCCACATTCACTCACAACCCTAAACTCAAATTTCTAGCCTAGAGCCCTTGATCTTTTGGGATACTCATGTAGATGGTCCCCTAACCTACTAGCCCTAGGGCTATGGGCTAAGACCACTATGTAGAGGACCCAAAATTGGGTTTCCTTTGGTACATGGCTTATTGGTGAGGCTCAGACCACTATGTAGAGGACCCAAAATGGGGTTTCCATTGGTCCATGGCTTGTTGGTGATGATGCTCAAATCTACCAAAATAGCCATCTTGGCTTTTTGTCCTTAAAACACCCCCAAATTACCAAGATACTCCTCTTGGACCCAAAATTCCAAAAAATTCCAAAAATTCCCAGAAAATCCCAATAAATTCTAATAATTCCTTATTTCATTTCTCTCAACTACTACATGACCCAAATTGGCCAATTTGACCATCTTTAACAAAAACCCCTAAATTTGCCTTTAAAGGCCCAAATTGCCCCAAATCCAATTTAAATGTCCATCAATTTGACCTCAATTCAATCCTAAACTCAAATTCACTTTTGATATGATCAAATTAAACCAAATTCAAGCCTAATTGGCCCATGATTTGAGCCCAAATTTTATTTGGGTCAAAATCCCAATTTTGACCATATGACCTAATCTCACCAAATTGAACCCATAGCCTAGTCAATTGACCAATTAAAATTTATAAATCTTGATAACATTCCTATACATCAAAATCAATCATAAATTGACCTTGGTGAAGCCTCATATCCATTTTATTCTGGCCTAAATCCAAAATTCCCAAATTTAGCGCCAATTTGGCTAAGTCCCTAAATTTCACCCAATTGATTGCCTTAACCTCAAAATTGGCATCCAATTCATGTTGAAAACTCTAACCCAAATTTTGCCCAATTGATTGCCTTAACCTCCAAATTGGCATCCAATTCATGTTGAAAACTCTTCATGAGGTCCCTATTTACCTTTTACAAAAATCAATTTAGACTTAACCCAAGGCTAACCCAAGCTAGACCCAAGCCTAGCCCAACATGACCAAATTTATTAAAGTTCAAGATTCCATCAAATTGACCCTTCAATTGAACTCAAAACCACTTACATCCTTCACCAAAGTTGTTCCTTATGATCATCTAGNGACTCAAAGCCACTTCCATCCTTCACCAAAGTTGTTACCTATGATCATCTACACCAAATAAAATAATTATTTGAGCCAATTGACATGAATAACCTAGCCCAAACCCAAGTTTTGTTCATTTGCACCCACTTATTTCCAAAAATGCACATGTTTAAGATATCTTTGCCAAATCCAAGCACATTTCCATTAAATTGTTGTGATGAATTCCTATGGGTTCCCTAAGCTCCTAGCCACCTCCCCCTGGCCAGTCGGCCAACCTAGTGGCTGAAAAAGCCCAAAATTGAGAGCCACTCCCATGGAACATCACCCAAATCAAACCTAGAGGCCAGCTCATCCAAATCAAATTGAAGAGCTCCTCTGCCCTCAATGCACACAAAATTATGCCCTGAGGGCCACCCCATGGTCATTTTTATAAAAACTCACCTCCCACGGCCATGGGAGGTGCGCTGAAATTTCCGTAGAGAGGCCTCTCCAAACTTCACACGGAGCTTCCCTAAGATCCCCTAAGTGCATTCCAACCATTTTTCCTAACCCATCCCCATTGCCGAAGCTCAATTTTAAGCTTGAAACCTTATTGAGAACTAGGACGGAACCCAAAACACCACCACAGTCCACCAAACTAAAATTAACTTCACCCACACCTTTACAACAGTGAAAGAAGCTAAAACCCCATCAAATCCTCCTTCCACAGAGCCTCTATCATAGCTCTAGACCAACACCTAAAATCAAGCTTGGTTGAATTCATACCTAGGCCTTACAACAAGAACAGAGACTTAATCCCTAGCATCCTTGGACTCCAACGAACGTGCCGAGCACCTCTGCTCAAAGCCTCCCTTCTCAGAGGAAAGGTATAAAACTTCTCCTTCTCCCGAGCTTATTTTGATTCCCCATTTACTTAGGCTTAATTTTATTGTACATTAACCGTATGGATGTGTTTGTCTCACTTAGACGAGTCCATAGGATCAAACCTGAAGTGATTTGGTTGAGTCTAGGTTGAGATCTTAAGGTTTTAGTGTGGACGGGTACGTGATCATTCTATCGGGGACGATGAAGGGGAGCCGTTCGATCGAGCGTGTATCAAATGGATGGAGGAGATCAAGCCGGACAGCGCTTCGGAACATAAACAGCTGGCTGAGTCAGCAAGCTACGTGGATGGCGGCTTCCAACCAGAGTGCGCCACGCATGCCTTCGGAGCCGTCGTAGGTTGAGGTGGCACGCGTAGTTTAAATAGATAAATGGGGCTTTTCTTATTTATTTAAGTACTCTTAACTTAGAAAATTCATAACTTTGTGTAAAAAAAATCACAAAAATAAAATAAAAATACCCTCTTACTCAGTGAACAAAGCAGAACAATGTGGAACAAATTTCAAGTCCATTTAGTGCATATTTTATTTTAAATTCATTAAACACTGTTTTGAATAATTTGATTCTCCATGCATAATGACACATCTCCTTGACTTGGAATTTTAGCATGTTGTATTCTCTGTCAGGGGAAGCATTCTCTGATTTTTCCAAAGTCAGAGGAGCTTCATACACAAAGACCCACATTAATCAAGTTATTTCACATTATTTCTTTAAGATAATCATGTAAATTAGCATATTGATTATAAAATCCTAAGAAAATTTTGGAAGGACCACCATGACTAGAGAAACCTTTGGAAATAATTTCATGGGTCATGACATTTAAAATTTTCTTAAATTTTACAAACACTAAATCACTAAGATAATTAATTTTGAAAAATTTAAACTTCTAAATGACTTGATTTTTGATCTCCACTGTGATTTATGATCCAAGGAACTCATCATAAAATATTCAAAATATTTTGAGTTCATTTGACAACTTAAATTGATTTTTAAAGATAAATATCACTTTTGGTAATTAAATGATTTTTAAAAATTAAAATATAACTCAAAAAATTGTGAAACTTAGTTTTTTGAGCTCTCTGTGAAAATGGATATTTTATAAAAATCAAATAATATTTAGAATAAAAACTTGATTTTTAGCCAATTTTAAATATTTAAATAATTAAAAAATCCATAAAAATCATTAAAATAATAAAACTTATGGAAATGTTTTAAATTACTTCCTAATTACATAGGAATAATTAGAATATTTTTTTTTCTGATTTTCTAAATAAAGATATTGAATTTTAAAGCTTAAAAATAATTTTTAAAGGCTAAAAAATGAGTTTACACTAAACTAATTCCAATAAATCAAATAGAAATAAAAAAAAAAGTTATAAAGTTTGCTCCTATGAGTTCTCTGACCTTAGAGAGATTTTTTAAAAATACAAAACTTAATTTTCACCACCTAAAAATATTTTATTTTTATTAAATAGCCCAAAACTTGAAGTAATTCTAATAAATTACAAATACTTCAAAAAATCATGAAATTTGGTCCAAAGGCTTCTCTAGTCTAGTTCTACCTCCAGTAAAAATTTCAAAGGATTAGAATTTACCTTGGTCAAGTTAAGAATTTTCTTTGAAAAATCTTATTTTTGCATTAAAATAATTACATAAATTAACTTAAATTTTGAAAAATCACATTTTCTCCTATGATGTCTTAATTGACCCATGAATGAGGTAGGATAAAAATTTCAAATTCATTTGAATTGAATTTGACAAATTATGAAGTATTAGAGTCTTAGGGGCAAATGTGTAATTTTGGAATTTAGCATTAATTAACATTTAAGCTTAAGTCAATGAGGGGAATGGGTAACCTCTGATCTTCATCAATTTATTTGATGTTTGAAACATAAGGGGTTAATTGGTAGAAACCAATTTCATTTTCCTCATTAAAAAGATAAGTTAATAAATTTCTAAATTATTAAAATTTGGAATTTTATTAAAATTAAATGATCCTGGACTTAGGGGGTAATTTTCTAAATTATTAAAATTTGGAAGTTTATTAAAATTAAATGATCCTGGACTTAGGGGTATACTTTTGAAGTTAATAATTAATCAATTTAATACCCCTATCTTGATTTTCAAATAAAATCCAAATGGAGGCCAATAATTAATCAATTTAATACCCCTATCTTGATTTTCAAATAAAATCCAAATCATGAATTCAAGACCACTTAAAGCTTAACCCCCTATTTTGATTTTCAAATAAAATCCAAATTATGAATCAAGACCACCTAAAGTTTAACCCTTTTCAAAAATTAAGACACCTCATTTAGGTCTTAAGGGCTTAGTGGTGACTTAGGCCAAATCTAAATTGACTAAATGAGGATTAGAGAATTGCCTTAAGGGCTTAGTGGTGACTTAGGCCAAATCAAAATTGACTAAATGAGGATTAGAGAAATAGGCTTAGTGGTGACTTAGGCTAAATCAAAATTGACTAAATGAGGATTAAGGAAATAAACATAATTATATCAAACATCCTTGAAACACCATTAAGCCCAATTAGGTTTAAAAATCATAATCAAACATACTTGAAGGTGGTGACTTAGGTCAAATCAAATCTGACTAAATGAGGATTAGAGAAATAAACATATTTATATCAAACATCCTTGAAACACCACTAACTTGATTTTCAAATAAAATTCAAATCATGAATCATGACCACTTAAAATTTAATCCTTTTCAAAACTAATTAAGATACTCACCTAGGTCTTAAGGGCTTAGTGTTGACTTAGGCTAAATCAAAAATTGATTAAAAAAGGATTAGAGAAATAAACATAATTAAATCAAACATCTTTGAAAAACCACTAAGCCGAATTAGGATTAAAAATTTGGCTAAGTGTTTGAATTACACTAGCTTGCCTCTTTAAGGGTCTTCACCCACATAATTTTAAAATTAAATCACAAGTGATAATTACCTCTTTCTTAGGGATAATTGAGACATCAATGTTCACCGAGCATTAAAAGTATTCACAGGATGAACCATTAAGTAACATAATAAGTTCAAATGGACTCGAGGCTTTTCACCAGTTGGTGAGAGGGAGGCATGGACCTGCTTCCCTCTCCTAACTTGTTGGATACCTCAGAGGCCTATTAAACTTAATATTCTTTGCTCAATGAAATCATCCTTAATTAAACTTTTAAGAACTCACCAAAATATGACATAGGGTTAGGAAAACCACTAGGACTCACTTTTCCTGCTCTTCATAAATTGCCTTAACATGCATTTTAAGTTTCAAGTGGTGGAACGAGAAGACTCGGTAGGTACACTTTTACTTTTTTCAGCGTTGTTCTTCTTGTTATTTCATACTGTATTTTTATAGCTGCAAATTTGCATGCTAAACAAAGATGTCACCCTGCTTCAAAACTAAAACATTCAGGATAGCCACATAACCATAACCAAAACCAAAATTAAAATCAACCAAGATAAAATTCACCGCCACAACATTAAAAATATAAAACAACTCAAAATTTAATCACAAACATCACATAAAACCACAACTTCAACTAAATTCGAAATATAAAACAACTTAAAATTTAATCACAAACATCACACAAAACCACAACTTCAACTAAATTTAAACATCTCTATCGAATGATCGGGAATCCCTCGGAGGAGGAAACCTACGGTTGCTAACGAGGCTTCCCACGGTTTAAATGAAATTATNCTATGTGCATAATAAAAAAAAACTTATAAAATTTATAAAACTTCTCTTAAATCTTGATTAAAATTTTATTGAGAACCTATTAATTCGACAGTCATTTGCATTGAGTCAAGTTTGAACAAAACTTAAAGTATATTATTCCGGTTCTTAGCAAGTCCACTGTGTATGTGAAAGCTTGATTTAAATAGCTATGAAGTTTGAGTTCAAACATGTTTCAGCTAAAGGCCATTATCTTTATAAACTTCTATATATATAGAGAGAGCACTATGTCGCTTGGAAAATTTACATACCAAATACACAATTCTTATATATTTAAATATTTCACACCTAAAGTTTCATATCCACATACATACCATTCAATTCATATGTATTTACATATCTAACACCTAAACTTTTCACTTTTCATTTATACCACCATATCTTCCATATCACATAATTTTTTTTTTCTTTCGTTCAATTCCTTAGAAGATTAAATACACTTTCTCATACATAGATACGGTGGCAAATACATATTAATTGAAGTTTAGGTGCTAGATATGTAAACACATAGGAATCAAGTAGTATATTTGTCAATCTTTCAAATAAATAAATAAATAAGAACTCAAGGAGCTTGACATATACAAAATGATCCTACTTGTTCACTTTGCTTGCACAGTCCTTTGTTGCTCTTATCTGTTTCTTTTATTGATTATACCTTTACTGATTATGGTGTTTTAGATGGGCAGCCTTACGCTAGTTGAAACCCTAACTAGAGTTCGTAACTTGTGAGTTTGAACCCGGGTTGAAACTCTGCCTATATAAAGCAGAAGTCTGGAAAGAAAATGGAAAATAATTTCTTATTGTTTGATGATGAAATTTGTTATCTTTAGGCCATAGATCTTAATGAGATACTTTCATTTATTCTTTAATGGTAAAATTGCACATGCAAAAAATGATCCTTTTGTGTTTACGTATCTCATACTTAAATTTTTATATTTACATGTGCAGTACTTGGGTACTCACCTAGAAGATGTTATTGGGATGCCATTCTCATATTCTTTTTCTTTTTATGAATGCAAATATTTGAATTGTTGTTATATTTATATTAATTATTAAATTGGCCTATAAGATTGGATGTATTGGGGAATATAGGTGATTATGCGAAAGACGTCTTGTGCTAAGAAACAGAACAATAGAATAGTACATCTCCTGATCCAATGACTTCGTGAGAGTGCAGGATCGACACTAATATTTGCCAACACTTGGTGACAAGCTGCCATTGCTTTTCTAGAGTGTTAGTAATTCTAGCTCAACAACGCGACTGACTCGTGGACCATCTGATTTATAGAAATGCATATATAATATAACTAATATTTTTTTTCTCGTGACACTTTTTTTTTTGCTGCTAAGTAAGAATTTAACTTTATTTATATGCCTAACAAATTAAGAATTATGGGTGTTACTTTTCGCAGATCCACTTGTTAGTCAGATTAACGGGGTTTGGAGTTAATCTCCTCTAATTGTCTTGCTGATAGCATTTACGCAAGTTGAACTTTATAAGCATAGATGCTCATGGTTACCTATGAAAGTCTCTCGAGAATTGTTGGGCCACAGGTTCTGAGTCTAAGCCCCACCCCTAGCTTAAACTATTATACCCAGCTCTGATCTTTCTTTTATTACTACCTATTTTTACATATGAAACATATGTTTGCAAATTACTTTTCCTGAAATGTCATCAAAGGCAACAATTACATACTACCACTTTCTTTTTACTGCAGTTTCTCTTTTACTGTACTTTACTGTATATATTTTGTTTATACATGCAACATTATTATTCTATTAATTACTATGCTTCTCATTTATGAATTACTATTCTCATAACGTCCTCAGTAATTTAGTGATAGGAAAAGTCAATGATTCAATAGAAACCAAAGACATTAAAGCCGAGTTAGCCATGAATATGGCCCAAAATTCTTATTGTGTGAATTCATAATTTTATTTTCAAGCAACTTTGGTACATAACTTATAGCCAAAAATATGTTCTAAGCTACTTATTAGGTAAACCCTTGATCTTGAAATTAACTGATTACTGGGTCATTATGAGAATTTGTAATCTTACCTTGATTGATGAATTAACAATTTCACTTTCATAGCTCTTGTTATGCTAGCAGTGACCTGGTAGTGATTAGGCTTTTGTGTGGGTATGCGACCGAGCAAATAGTAGACGGGGTCCAACTCTTTCAGAATGAAAGAAGAGAGTATATTCTTTCAAAGATGAGGTTGTGCTAAGGATATTTAGAAACTTAATGAAGAAACCAAAATTCAGATTACTCTAACCAAAGAAGCCAGAATAAGCTGACATGAAAGATTATCCCAATTTCTGCCCCTACAACCGGTTGTTTGGAAATACAATAAAGGGTTGTTTCACTTTCAAGGATTGGCTCGAAAGGAATTTTAAAGAAAGAAATATAACCATCCCAAAGGAATATTTAAAAGAACCTGAAAAAGGTTATATAAATATGAATTCAGCCGAGCTAATCACTCCGATGGATCCGTATGCAGAGAAAGATAAATGGAACACTGTTTGGAGCAAGTCATCCAAGAAGATACTGGATTAGATCCAGGACAATCACTCAGATTCAAGGAAGAAAATTCTCGAACCACTGATCATGTATGATTATCTTTTCGCCCTACTGGGGTGTTATGATTATATTGATTATGATTTTAGCTACATTTTAACTGTTTCCGGTGATAACGTAATTGATTTTGGTCAATCTAACTCCAATCATGATTCGCAAATTGATCCTCAAATCATACTTATGTACAATGAACCCGTTAACGAGAAGGAAGAAGATATTGACAACACCGATGATGATAGCGCTGAGAGTGAGGAGCCAGTCCTCGAGTACCATGGTACACTACTTGTCATTAACTTGGATTTCTCCGATGTATAAGAGACACAAAAAATTTTGCCTACAACATCTCAAGAAGAAGAAGAAATCATAGAAATAATTCTAAGAAGTGGGAAGTTATTACCTCCAAGAACAGCTCCAGTGGATAAGGGAAAGCAAATAGTAACTCGAGAAGAGCTATCTCCACCTTTGCCAGTGGAAGAGATATATAATCAAGTAAAGATTAGAGGATTATACAAAGTGGACTATAACGTGCTAGCTCATCTTAGGAGGTTGCTGAACAAACTAAGCACCACAACACTCTGATCCTGCCAAAGGAGATGAGAGAGTCTCTGGTTACAACTTTGCTTGACCCAAAGATTTTGTTAGCTCAGTTGGTTAGCACATCCTCGGATGAAGTTTGCTCATTAAAAGAACAACCTTCACTGATGAAGACTTGTTTCTTGGTATCACTGACCATAACCAACCACTCTACAACTTCGTGAACATCGACAAATTTGTATTTTTCAGAGTTTTGGTAGATCTGGGAGCGTCACTTAACTTAATGAGTCTATGGACATTAACATATTTGGATATTAAGGCTCAAGAGTGTTTTCATTTGTTTTTCTCTCTTTTATTTTAAAAGGAGTTTTTAGTCTGTCGATCGTAGTATACTTCTCTTATTCGAATAAATTTCCCTTCCGAATCATATATGTAATTCGTAGAGGAGAGGAATCAAATAAGAAGGGAGATACGACAAAACGATAAACAAGAGAAAACCCAAAACGTGGAGAGCCTACATTCGGTAAATCTCGCAAGGATAGGTTAAGAGTGTCTGCCCAATCAAGATCGGACGAAAGCACCTTAAACCGATATCCGCGAAAGAATACCTACGTAGATTACCCAAAACCAGAGAGTCAAGTGTAGGTGTCTGTTCTAGGGTCTAGAGCACTTCCAAGGGGACGTATCCCACTTCGTTAATTAAATCTTGGGGGGTACCCAAGAATACTCTTGATAAAAGAAGTTTCGCTTTGATTATCGTGAACCTGAGGTAATAGGTACTAAAATGAAGGTTATTCCGTGTGAGAACAGTCCCGACGCTTCAAAGCTTGCGCTAAGCCATCGAGCAGAGAAGAAGTTTGTCACATTCCGAATGGGTAGCGGCTCATCGGCACACTGGGCCCACAAAATAACCTAAATCATTTTGACAGGGATATCCCAACATGTCAAAGCACATCTGACCCATAAGGATAAAGGACATTCGTCGTATCCCAAATGGGCGGCAGCTCATCGGCATCGAGCCGTCAAAATGATATCAACGAAGTCAAGGAGCGACATGGCTCAATGGGGCTCAATAAAGAAAGGTAGAGTGATCCTAAAAAGGTAGAGGTAACTGGGTCGGAGTACCATAAACCCGTCATCCACAGCTACTAGGACCCTAAGTCTATCTAGTCGTGAAGGTAGTCGATCCAATACGTCCTAAGATTCCCAGTCAGCAATCTATGAATTGCGTAGTCCACGGGAACCTCGGTAGCCCTAAGGTTAAATGAACGAAACTCTATCCTATGACTAAAAGCTAGAGCTCCAAGAGATGAGAATTATACCTGTTGAAGTGGCCAGGTTGCCTTAGGAAAGAAAAGAAAATAGAGGTTCAGCTACAAAGTTAGAAACACTCCAAATAAAAGGACTTATGCCCCGTATGGGTCAGAGAGCCTTCTAACATCCTAGACGCGCTAGAGAACAACCTATAAAGAGGTTGTTGACCTCAATTTTGGTTGAGGTTTAGTTTTTCCTCTTTAGTAGTCAAGGGTCTAGCCATAGGACTTTTCCTGTTGGCTATTCCTAGAAAACTAGACATTGCACCCTCACCATTAGAAATTCTACCCTCTTCTTTACTCAGCCTGAAGTTCCGCATGTTTGTCTCAGCCTCTAAGTACTTAGTAGGTGGGGTCACTATGGGGGAAATTCAAGATGAGTCACCCTTAGGATTGCTGGACCTTAGGGTTGACCTTGGGTGTTGGTCTAGAGCTAAGGCACTCACTGCACTAATCTGCACCCACAATCAGTCACAACCCTGAACTCAAATCTCTAGCCTAGATCCCTTGATCTTTTAAGATACTCATGTAGATGGTCCCCTAAACCTACTAGCCCTAAGGCTATGGTTTAGCTAAGACCACTATGTAGAGGACCCAAAATGGGGTTTTATTTGTCCAAGGCTTATTGGTGATGATTGGCACCTCAAATCTACCAAAATACCCATCTTGGCCTTTTACCCCTAAAACACCCCCTAATTACCAAAATACCCCATTTTGGGCTCAAAATCCCAAAAATTCCCAGAAAATCCTAATAAATCCCAAAAATTTCCAATTTCATTTCTCTCAACTACCCTATGACCCAATTTGACCATCTTTATTCAAAATCCCCAAATTGCCCTTTAATGACTCAAATTTCCCCAATCCAACTCAAATATACACCAGTTTGATCTCAACTGACCCCAATTCCAATCCTAAACTCAAATTAAATTTTTATATGACCAAACTAAACCAAATCCATGCTCAATTGGTCCATAATTTGAGCCCAAGTTTGATTTGGGTCAAAACCCTAATTTTGACCATATGACTTAATCTCACCAAATTGAACCCATAGCCTAGTCAATTGGCCTCAATTAATGTTGCAAAATCTTTATGACATTCCTATACATCAAAATCAACCATCAATTGACATTGGTGAAGCCTCAAATCTATTTGATTTTGGCCTAAATCCAAAATTCCCTAATTTAGCCCCGAATTGGCTAAGTCTCTAAATTTCACCCAATTGATTGCCTTAACCTCCAAATTGGCATCCAATTCATGTTTAAAACTCTAACCCAAATTTTGCCCAATTGATTGCCTTAACCTCCAAATTGGCATCCAATTCATGTTGAAAACTCTTCATGAGGCCCATATTGACCATTTAAAACAATCAATTTGGACTTAGCCCAAGGCTAACCCATGCTAGACCCGCCTATTGACCATTTATAACAATAAATTTGGACTTAGCCCAAGGCTAACCCAAGGTAGACCCAAGCCTAGCCCAACATGACCAAATTGATTAAAGTTCAAAATT
>JXCR01119193.1:171976-221047 GCA_002079205.1 Phalaenopsis hybrid cultivar
AGGGAGTAGATTCCATCCTCTGACAGATACTGATGGATATGAGAGTATCTGGAAGATTGTTGTTGCATTCTCATCACCTCGTGGACATGGTGAGAAGGGAAAGAAATTCAGCCCCATCACCCGAGTTAGTGCAGTCTTCAGAAGACTTGCTATTAAAGAAGGAAGTTCTGTTAGTGAATTACTTAAACGAGTGGGACATGAAATTTCTCCTCACGTGAAGAATGAAATTTTGAAGGATATTAAGTCCGCTAGAAAATCTCGTAGGTCGATTATAGAGTCACCTACCCGTGTTCCCGTCTGGCTCCGTTTGGGAAACCGAGTCGATACTGTTATGGTCACCACCGATCATACCACCACCAGAACCACAGGTCACCGGCCAATTAAATCAAGAATGGGTCCGAGAGGTTTACCCATTCTTCCTACAATCATAAAAAGAAAGACAAGATGATTACCTGACACTGTAGCCAGTCTACACCACGTGGAGCATACCTTCCCTCGACATACCGATGTCTCTACTGAGACGCCCCATCCTGAGGCATCATTGTCGAAAAGNCAAGGACTAGATCTACCATGTTATCATTGTGTTGTCTCATTAATTTTGTTGCAATCAACATGGAACTCTTTATTTATTGGCATGATACAACTCCTCGGTCGTATCTAGTTATGATTAAAGTACATAATGTACATCAAAATATTTTTTAGGTTGCATTCATCATATACCTTTGATCATAACAAATTGAATTCAAAGTTAAATGGTCGCATACAGTGATCAATTCATGAAATTCGTGAGAGAATGTATATTCGTGAGAGAATGTATAAGTTGTTGATTTCCAGCATTTATATTTATTTATCAAGCACACTTGGTCTAGAGATTAAACAAGAGAGTAATGAAGACTATCTTCCTAGCTTGCTAAATTAATTTACTAAAGACACAGGGTTCTATGTTGGTCTAGATGACGTTGTCAAAGACTTGTCACAATTTGCAAATCTATGTGTTGACCTCAATTTTTGTCAACCATGTTTTCCTGGCTAATTTTATTGGATTTTACTTGAGCGTGGTCTTAAACAAGCCCTAATTTAAGAAAATCAAATTTTTAACTTAACAAAAAATCAAAAGAAATCAAAACAAACTTCAAACACTAAATTTTAACTAAACTCAAGGATAAACTTAAAAAACTTTTTTAATTTAATCACTTAAATCCTATAATTATTATTTCTTTCCCAAGATTATTGTAGGTTTCAAGTCTTCATTTTGAAAGTTGTGTGAGGCTTATGATTACTTATAAATATTATGCAAACAAGTTTGATGATCGTTCGAAACAATTTTTATGTAAAACTTATCAATTTAAATTATCAAATGATGATTTTCATCGCAAACCCAAAAATAATCGTTTCTTCCACAAAGTCAATATAGTGATCCAAATCATATTCTGTAAGTTGCATGATTTTCATAATCATATATGAAAATCATGCAAACCAATTAGTTAGTCATGGGATACTATTTTTACATAAAATTGTACACTCAAAATTTTCACGTATGAAAAGTACATCTCACATAATTTTTTTTTCAATAAGTCATTTTTTAAAAAATAGGATTCGCTATTATGTCTCTCTCATCAAAACCTTTCAAATGAGCCCCTCCATGCTTGAATTCTACTCGGTTTTGAGGCTTTGGCATTATTAAATGTTACATAGCAGCCTTCGTAGGAAGGATGCTCCTCACACACAAAGTTATCGGTTGCCCTAAGAATTCTAAGTATCACTGTGTTATGGTATCTGTGTTATGGTATGACTGTGTTATTCTAATTTCTAATGTTGAGCATACCAAGTCCTTATTTTTGTTCCCTTCTCTTTTGATTTTTAAATGAGTCATCAATTTCTTCATTGTCATATATTTCCCTTTTCTGAATAAGTCTCTCTTCTGATTCATATTAATGTTCAGGAGAAGAGATGGACATACTACAAAGATGACAAATAATAGAAGAACGTGGAGAGCTTACATGAAATAAACCTTGTAAGGATTTATTAAGTATATTCACTGACCCGACCGGCAATTACGCAGATATCTATGTTCCAAAAGTTCACCAAAATCTTGGCCCGAATTATGTTTAACAGCTAGTGTAAACAAATAAAATGATTTAGAAAATAAAAGATGAGCTTTCACACTAAGGATACTACACAAGTATATGTATCGTTTCAAGTAATATAGAGTTTTCTTAAAACCCTCAGTACCGATCCCACAGGGAAGCCATATCTTTTTATAATGACTTAGAAAAGTTTCTATTATAAACTACAAACACAACTTAAAGGAGATGAATGTCGAAATTTTTAGAAAGACAAAAACTAAATTTATGCAGGATTTGATTCTAAGCAGAAAGTAAATGCAAACCAATACTATATAAAAGAAAGTATGCAATAAAAAAGATATTTCCCCTTGCTTAGAGATGATAATCAGTGTAAAATTTGAATGTTTAAACATCAAATGTGGTATTGTGACAAATAAGAGCATATATATTCTTTACCCCCTCCCGGTGCTTGTAAAGAACCTCGGCTAGCCTAAAGTTCATTCCAACTAGTGTAGTAGTGCTGAGTAGATTCTAGTCTCTCACTTCCAGATTACCCACCGTGCCCTCTCTAGAAGACCTACTATGGACCCTTATATCCAAATTCCAAACTGAAATGATAAGAATCTAGCATGTCACCCTAGAAACATCACTTCTACACCCAATAAAATTATCTCCATATCTATTTGTGCTAACCAGCGAACTTAGCACCACACTCCCATCCTAAAGGTTAACGTGGCATTCACAAGTTGAGTAAAATCATAGCCCTCCCAGGTCATTATGTTTCGCAACAGATGTTAACCTCATAAGTGGCCAAATTTCAAAGTCAATGAAGTTCAAGTGAAAGTGCCATCTCAAATTTTAAAATTAAAATTATTCAAACCATTCACATATTACACATGATTATTTCTCGTAGCAAGAAGAAACCAAGAAAAGTACTCATAATTCATGAAGATAAAACAAAAACACGTGAATTTATATTGATAATCAAGTTCATAAAAGATAGTAAAACTCATATAAAAATATAAATTACTTATCTTGACTTCTTTCCAAGTAAACTCTGAAGTCCCTTAAATGTACTTGACTCCACAAGACTCAAATAATACTCATACAACATAAGAACTCACCACACTCTCACTGTGGTGGTCTCACTCACAAGACTTACACAAAAGTAAAACCAAAGCCTCCAAAAGTCCTCCTCACGTCCCCCTTTCAGCCAGAATATGTAAAACTCTAAAAATAACCAAGGGTTGCTTCAGGAACCTCTTCAAAATTTGTCTAAATTCAACGTATAATGCTCTAACTGACTCTGGCGCCTAGGCTCGCATAATTGTCTGGCGCCTGAGCGTCGGATCTGGCTCTAGGCGCCACTGTTCCATAGCTCCAGCTTGCCTCCAATTTCGCTCCATTTCATATAAACTTCATTTCATGTGCCTACAACCAAAAACATGCAAAATACCTTTCATTAAAACATAATATCATCAAAATTGTGCATAAAACAAGCATTAAATGTATATTTAAAACATGTATTTTTAAGGTGTATCAATTCCCCCAAACTTAAACGTTACTTATTCTCAAGTAACCATTTTTCTATAAATAAAAATATAAAACTTATGGTAGTGGGTTTTACATAAAGATTTATATTATTTTTGCTCCATAATTGTAATAGTAAAACTTTAGAAAAGTTTTCAATAACCTAGGTTAGAACTAAAATGTAAGAATATCTAGTAATCAAGTCTAGGAGTTTTGATTTTCTTTTCATTTCAAGAATAATTGTAATTTGTTACACATAGGAATCTCAAAAGAAATAAAGGAAAAGAATTTCATGAAAGCTCTACTAGTAAAGGAGTTAATACTTTTAAAATTAAGAATAAGTTTAGAAATGTAATTAAGTCATTTTCCTTAAGTTAATTCCAGTTAAGCCAATTTTTTATTAGGCATCTTCTCAAGCTTCTTGTCACATTTTTTTTTTCTTTTTGCTTTTCTTTTTCTTTTGTTTTTTCTTTTTCTCTTTTCTTTTCTTTTTATGTGAGGATTATTTTATTTGGATTGTCTTTAATGATTTTTAACTTCATTATCCTCTTCTTAAAGTTAAAAACTTCTTATATTTTTTTACTTCATAATGTGTAATAGCTTTAAAAAGATTTTTCATAGAGTCTCAATCCTTCTTTTTTTAAGTGTATATATATGATCCCTAATATTTCAACAATACAGTTTTCTTTAATTTAAATAGTAAAAGCATAATCCTATACTCTTATACTAAATATCTTAACTCTAAAACTAGCATTTATTATCTAAAACTTTTACTTAAGTCTACTGTAAGATTACTTAAATAAAAAAACATAGTTATCTAAATCTAACACCACATACCACTGGTTATGTTAAATAATTTTTAAAATATGGTTTGTTAAGGACAAATAAGGTTTAGTTTTTTTTTAAGTTTTTCTCCCTTCCCCCAAACTCAAATTTTTAATTAATTTAAAACAATACAGCTCAATATAAGCATGAAGAAAGAGAAAAATCTAAAGGTTCTAAGCAGGATAATCAGTACAAGTACAAGTAGTAAAAATAAGTGTTGGCAGTAGTAAATCTTAAACTAAAATATAAAGCATGAAACTTGCAAAGTGAAATACTAATCTAACACACATGCATTTCTAAATAACAAGAGCACAAGTAAAACAATAATGCATTAAAATAAAAAAAGGTTTAACACACAACCCACTAACAGTACATCAAGGTGACTAATAAAACCTACATCAGAAAATAAAAACAATAATCTACTCATCATCCTCCTTCTCATCCTCCTCCTCATCATCATCATTCTTCATTAGTCTGTGACTCTGATATAGGGAAAATCTGGGACAAGTAGGAAACTCAACTGAATGATCGCCCTTCAAGAATTTTACCAAATTTTCTTCAAAAGTAGCATCATAGTCACTCTTCCTTTGTAAATACTCATCATAATGATCCATATGCTCTTCTACATTTTGTATATTGACTCTGTAATGATAGAATATCTCCATATTGAATTAATAATTGTTCCATGACAGTGTCTAAGGAAGAAACACCATAAGTAGAAGGTCTCAAAACTGAATTAGTAGGTGCATCGGCAGCTCTACCTTGAGGTCTTCCATATACATCCAAATTAGCCCATCTAATAGGCTTTAGTGGCTGAAGCAACTCCTCCCAAGACTTAATTTTAACTCTTGATTTCTTGCATAAGGTAAAAATAAGAGAAAGGCAACCACACCTGTTGTAGTTTCTCCTCTAGAATATCGAAAAATGCTCTTGTATATTAGGGAGCCAATTTCAATCGGCTTCATCATCTGAATGCAATAGTTCAATAGAGCCTTTTCTCGAGTCGCTTCACTCAAGTGGTTGGAAGGGAAAAGACTAGCAGAGATAAAATAATGTCATGCCTTATTACCTTTTTAGTACCTCTTACTTTCCAGCTTCCACGTCCATCAGTAAGATATGAAATAATCTCTTTAAACTCCCCCGCAAAAGGATCAAACTCAGAATAAAAGCAATTAGTCACATCAGAGAGCTAAAATAATGTGTTCATCCAAATTGGTTTGAAATACACTTATCTTTCTCTCACAAAAACTAAATCATCAGATTCCTCAGAGAGGTTCACATAAAACTCTCGAACAACTAAAATAATGGTGGCATCACAAAAAAAAAAGCTAAAAACTTCCTAATTCCTGACAATAATAAGATTTTCAACCAAACCAATAGAGGAAAGAAAAGCCCGCAACTGAATATGTTTCTTTGACATCAAATTTTCACTGTAACGATCTAGTGCCGCAAGACTAACAAACTTCTTAGAATCATAAGAACTCTTGCCTTTAGCCATCTTAGTTTAGGAGCCATTTTACAATCTTAAAAAAAAATTGAATAAAAATCCAAATAAAATCCAAAATGAATTTCTACGGGCTCCTACAAGTGCTTTCCAAGAAAATAATTTATTCACCATGCATTCTCTAGCATTTTATCTCAATTTTTTTATTTTTTGGCCAAATCACATTGTGGAGAAAATACATGGTGAAAATCAAAATTTCCAAATGCAAAGTTAAGCTCTTACCCAATGATGATGAATTCCAAAGATTTTGATCCAATAATCCTTTAAAAAAAAAGCAAGATCGAGAAGCCCTAGGGTGAAAAATCATGAAAACGAGAGGAAGAAGATGAAGCACAGTGAAGAAGGTAAGGCATCGATTCAATTTTTTTGTGGTTTAAGGCAATTTATGTCGGTTTGGTGCCTAAGAGATAGCTTGGCCGCTTGGGCGCCAGTACTCTACAGTTTAGATTTTGGAGTTTTTGTTTTCTTCAAAATACCATAGCAAATATAAGATTTTTGAACCATAAAATGTCAAATTTAATCATTAATTCAATAGTTAATTAGCATCGTCAACTTTCTTATAATTGCGCGTGCGACTTAAAATTAAGTTGATCTAATCACTCAAGCACACTAAAACAAGTATTACCAACAAAAACATGAAACTTTTCTTATAATAATAATTCGTTCAATACAAACAGACATTACATAGATTCATTAAAAGCAAATACAAAATAAAACATTAGTTCATAGTACTGGAGTCACATAAATTCAAAGTTAGCACACAATTACATAACACTAAATATAAAAAGATCTTTCACATAATAATCTAAGAATAGTTATGAACGATATTGCACGCAGTTTCTATCCCGCAAGATAATTACGATCAAGCAAATGAAAGAAAGGGGTATGGGGAAAATCTTGAGCAAAATTATCATCAATCCACTTGTTGCTATACATGGTTGCATAATAGTTTTGGAAGCATGTCATATGGTTGAATTGGAGTTTTACCTATCACTACAAGTGTTCTTAATGGTGGTACATATCACTCAACTTGTTGTGTAGAATAGATAATTCCTCTTCAATCTTCCCAATTTATCAATAAGCCGCTCTAGACTCAATGCTATGATTCCATTAAAATAAGTTTGAGCATCCTTATACACAAACTTATTATCACCATTACTCTTACTCTTCTTTAGTGATAAAGCCATATCTCTATATTAGAACACTCTTTCCACTCTTCTCCCTCTCTACAACACTTAGAAATGTGAAGAAGATGGTTCTAATCCCATCAAAAGTCCTTTTAATAGTGAAAGAATGACAAAACACCAAAATTTGGTCATTTTGGGAGTTCATCAAACTATTGCGACTGATGCGCCCCTAGTGTGTGTTGTTTTTATATGTGTTTTATGTCAATTTAATTCCCCTGAGATGATGCCAAAAACTTAACTCAAACTGCAATTACATAGTAATTTAGCTTCCAAAATATGGCCAAAAACTTGACTCAAATTATATTTAATGACTATTAAGCAAAATTGAAATGTTATAAAATTTAGATAATAATTCACACACTATGGGTTCTACGCAACTGCACTTATCATTTCAAGTAATATAGGACTTTCTTTAAAAATCATAGTATCGATCCCATAGAGAAGCGAGGTAAGAAATTCCTTAGGCTAATTCTAGTTCACTACTATCAGTCCTTAGTTTGGAAAGTCGATTTAAGTGATTTTTATAACAAGTGTTCCTAAATGTAAATCTTATGTTTAAAACAACCAACAACTACTCATAAATTAAGATATTAATTTTAAAGATAACCCTTTCTGGATAAATTAGTTTATAGAATTTTGAGATGTTAAAAACTACCAATCTTATGTAATGAATTAAATAATGTATAGGAATGAGATACATTAAATATTGAACTTGTCAAATAGGAGCAATCCTATTCTTTATCATCTGTCAAGTGCATAAATAATATTAGCTAATCCAGAGTTTGGTCCCTAAATCTGTGGTTTGGCTGAGAGGATACTGGCTCCTACTTCCCCCTCTTCTGAGGGCTAAAATCTTGCTTTAGTTTATAAACAACTAGACTAAATTGGGGATTTTAGTCTGTCACCCTAAAATCTCCAATTCTATGCCCATCAAAGTATTGTCGGCACTATTTTCGTTGTGGGGTTGCCCGTTGGAAGCCGATCGGTCGCCGGAATCGGAATCCCGTCGCCTGCTTTGGAAAAGCATTTAATTTACACACACACACACACACAGATATATATATATATATATATATATATATATATATATATTAAATGAAAGAGCAATATACCTTAAACCCTGTATCTATCCTGAAAGATAAACACAAGACTCGAGGATGAGGCTCAATCAAATAAACTAGGAAATATGACATCCGTTTAGTCTGCAAAATCATTTTATTTGTCGATAAGTTCCCTTATTTAATACGAAAAATTAAATAGGTTTATATTAAGGTGGATTCGGAAAAGCTTCTTATAAGGGCAAGCCCCTATAGTTAATTACATCTTAGATAACCAAAGTCACCTAAGAAAACTCCCGATAAAAATCAGAAAATATTATCTTCAAAGAGGTCAAAAGTATGGGACTTTTCAACGAAATCAGACAAAGAGGTGTGAAAGGGGAATGACTCAAATTTTGAACATTTATTGTGGAGTCCAAAGGAGGAATAACTAAGGGATATCACAAACCCTGAGGGGAACCTCGGTGACTTCCCAAACTATCCTAATGTTTGGTTTCAGTTTTAAGGAGAAATTATTTAAGTGTTTTATCTTGTTAATTTTATTAATTATAGCTTACATTCGTGTGAAATGATCACACGAATAGATTGGAAGATGTGAGGGTTTAGGTCATGATGAACGACAACCTCGAAATCCTAAAACAGTTAGGACTTATATTGTACAGAAGAGCTATACAAAATGTTTAAAGATAAGGTGATGATTTATGTTGCACTAGGCAGACAACCTCGAAATCTTATGACTTGCTATTTAATTCTAAAAAAATAGTGGTTTAGCTAATGCAGATCCTCTTGTTATTGAAGATGGTCGTGCTGCCCATGATGATAGATCCAAGCTCCTCATCGTGACGAGTTTAACTTTTCTAATGTGTCAGATTATAATATCAAATCATATGTCCCTATGATTATGGTCATTAAATGTTATGGGGCATATCAAAGTTGATTAGAGCAACACCAGTCAGGATCTTATGGTTCCCTCGTTCCGGTACCAATATTTTATTTCAGATTCACTTAGTCCAAATGAATTTATTAAACTAAATTTAATAAATTCCAAACTTTCATTTAGACCGTGGGAAATCTCATTAGCAATCGTAGGTTACCTCCTCAAAGGGATTCCCGATCATCCAATAGAGACATCTTAATTTTGTTGCAATTTTTGTTTTGTGATTTTTGTGATTAAATTTTGAGTTGTCTTATATTTTGAATGTTGTGGCGGTGAATTTTACCATGGTTGATTTTAGTTTTGGTTTTGGTTTTGCGACTATCCTACTAGTTTTGGTTTTCATGTAGGGTATCATTGTTTAACATGCAAGCTCGAGATAAGAAGTACAGAAAGGTAAATGCATTAATTTAAAAGCGTGCATGTCGACTCTTCTCATTCCACCATCTGAAAGGTTAGTATTTGCAAGGCAAGTACATAATTTTGTAAGGAATTTAAATTGCAGAAGTAGATGAAGGCTTAGCTACCAAACCCCAAGCTATAATTTTATTGAATCTTGGAAGATCCTTACGGATGGTTTTAGAACAAAAAAGGGCAAGTCCAGTTTTCCCTTCAAAACGTCCAATAGATTCCAAAATGCTCAAGGCATGACCCTGGGCCACTTTGAAGATCTCTTGAAATTTTCTGAGTTCATTTTGAACTTATCATATTGTTCCATTAATTATCTGAGGTCGAAGTGTGACTACCCTATTGCTCAGTGAAACCTGATAATTTAATTATCTCGAGGATAGAATACTCGATTAATCAATTGATGTTTCATTTAAAGGTTATGTGAGTGGGTGCCCTTAAGACAAGTTTAAGTCATTTAAGATTGTGGTGCCTGCAATTAAGGTCAGGCTTTGACCAAAGTAAAATATGTTGAGATTTTCGTACCTCTTTTATACTATTTTTAATGATATTGCACTTTAAAGAAAGGTATTTTTGATATTTTGTTGTAGGAATGATGAATTAAGGTCAATAGAGCAAAAAGATGTAAAAAGGAGTGAATTTTGAGCAAAAAGGACCAAAATGTGGAGAATTGCACTAGGGCACCGACGACGCCATTGACACTGCCGACGACGCCATTGACGCCGCCGACGGCGAGATTTTCCCGAGGCTACAGGACAAAATCTCCAGAAGGACGCCAAAGGCGGGATTAACGGTTATGTGTACTTGTACAATGGATAAGGCCTGATTTTTTAGGGGTGCATAAGCAACTCTTAGAAAAACTCATCCACATCTTTAAAGAGAAGATTTTGGCCGAAAATAGAAGAGTCTTGGAGGTTAGATAAGTTCCATTAGTGTGTAGAGAGCTTGCTAGAGTGTGTAATTGTGGGGAATTCTTCGAGAAATTATAAGAGTAGAGGGAAAGTGAGATATTTCTTCCTCCTTGCTACTTCGAAGAGGAATTCTGTTTAATGTAAAGAAAGGAAGAGATTCAAAGGAACTTCAAGGAGTGTTCTTGGGGAGAAAGTTAGAGATAAGTTATTTACTTGTTATAGTTTCTATGGCTTTGATTTTATATATGAATTCCGAGTTTTGTTGTGTTTTCCCCATGAGTTCTGAGTAGTTTTCTCTGTCTTTCTCTTTGTCTCGAGATTTGTGAAATGGTGATTTGAATTGGTGAAGACATAAAAATGTTTAAGAAATTTTGATGATCTTTTCACTTCAATCTTAATTTACTTTCAATCTGGCCAATTGANGTTAGTCAATGTTCTTTATGCCTGGACCAAAGGGTAAAGAATAAGAATGCTCCTATTTGGCACAATATAAATTGAACTAATTCATTTTATCCATTCACTATAATTTAGAATAGTTATGCTCCTATTTGGCACAATATAAATTGAACTAATTCATTTTATCCATTCACTATAATTTCTTGTGCTCCTATTTGGCACAATACAATTTGAACTGATTCACTTTATCCATTCACTATAATTTCTTGGGAGAAAGATGCTTTCTTATATTGAATATCACATTTAAACTCTCATTAGTATCATTCGTTATTTAATAGGAGAAGGATGTTTTCTTATATATTGAATATCACATTAAAATCTTTATTAGTACAATTAGTTACTTTCTTATATATCGAATATCACAATTACACCCTATTTTCTATCATTAGTTACTTATTAGTTATTAAAATTATCTATGAAGGATGCTTTCTTATATATTGAATATCACAATTAAACCCTACTTTATATCATTAGATATTTTTATTTTTAGTTAGTAAAATTATCCATTTATTTCAATTGCCTATTAGTGACAGATAAACAAATTGAACGTCGTTGTATCTATTAGTGATAGATAAGCAAATTGAACGTCGTTGTTGTGATTAAAGTCCTAATAGTTTTCTATCTCTAGTTATTTATTAGTTATCCAAATTATCTACTTATTTCAATTGCCTATTAGTGACAGATAAAAAAATTGAACGTCATTGTTTTAGTTGAGGTATTACTTTTTATTAAGCCTTAGTCCGTAGTATTCTATTTCTCCTTGTGGGATCGATAACTAGGACTCCATTAGAGCCCTATATTACTTGAGCAATACATATACTTGCATTGAAAAATTCGACTTTGACATTACTGAATATTATACATATACATCTTTATTAAATCAAACACATATATATAAAGTCGCAGTCAAGATTTTGACACCGTTGCTGGAATTTAAATCTTCTAGTAGCGGCATCAAATTCTTGTAATTGTCGATTTACATGTTGCTGGAATTTAAATCTTCTAGTAGCGTCATCAAATTCTTGTTATTGTCAATTTACAAAAAGAAAAAGGTCGGTCATGCTTGTAGTGTTTAAAGATGTTAATCACCAATCATGTTATCTTCTTAATCCAATCAATTGAGTTTATACATCGAGCCTAGGTCATCACCAATCCTTTAATAATCATAATAGGTGAAATTGGGATCACCTAAATTTTGATTTAAGTGATATGTATTCTTATTGAAAGATTATGTCATCATCAACCTTGGGCTTAAGAAAAGTAAACTATCATCTTTCTACCTTAAGCTCATCAATTAAGAATCATTTGATCTTAATTAACTTCCAAGTCATGAAGATTAAGAGGATTATGATTTTGTTGATATTGTGCAAGGGTGTTGAGTGAGTTTCTACCTTTTAATATCATTGTATTTCAATCATCCAAATATATTTATTAAGCTCAAAATTATTTATTTTCCCTTGGTTAATCCTAAATTATTGATTAAGGCACCAAAATCTAGAACGACTATTTTGCCCTTAGGGCACTTCACCTCATAACTCATTAAACACAACTCAAATGACTTTGAGGGTTTAGAGTGTCATATCGATGAGGTAAGTATAATGTTCGAGAGGAATATGTGGACTTCTCAAAATTTAATTTAATTTAAATATTTATTTAAATTCAGAAAATATGATTTTTAGGAATTAATTTGTTTGACTTTCCAAACTAAAGTTTTTTATTTATGAGAAAATTATTAGATGTTTCATTAGGTTAGAGAAATACTTAGACAAAATTTCATGATTTTTTGAATTAATTTATTATAATTATTTTAATAGGAAAATAAGTAAAATCCACTTTTAAGCCTTTAAACTTTATTTTTAACTTAGAAAAAATTAGGAAAAATATTTTAATGAGTCCCAAATGATTATAAAGAAATTAGGTACATTTTGAAATATTTTGATATTTTTTGGATTTTTAATTATTTTAAAATTCAAAATAAAGCTAAAAAATTAAGTATTTTCCAAAAAAAAAAAAATTTTTATTTTTCCCAAGTGCCTCTGATCGCAAGGAACTCAGAAAACAACTTTTCATAATTTTCCCAAGTGTATTTATTTTATTATAATTATTTTTGAACAAAATTATAAGGTTTCTTATAAATTCAACTTTAATACTCAAACCTAGTCAAATAATTTTCAAATTTTTACGGTAGATAAACATAATTTTTATGAACAATGTGGGATTAATTTTGTCAATTTTTTATAAGTATATAATTTACAAAAATTAATACAAGATATTTATATTTAATTAAATATAAAAATTTACAAAATAATTCAAGACATTATGATATTTTTCCTAGACTTCTCCAACCACAAAAAGCCCACTAAAATTATTCTATAAATGATATTTTGATTTATATAATTAAAATAAGCCAAAATGGTCACCTTAGCTTTAAAATTAGGGCCATAAGCTCAAAGATGCCCTATGACCTTGGAAAAATCAGAGAACATCCCCTCTGTGATGAGGAATAAACTCTCAAAATTTCAAGCCATGGTGAGCAATGTTTGATCATAATGAATTAAGATACTCTAGAGGGTATTTAATTCATTAAAAATCAAGGAATAATAAAATAATTTTTATTTTTAGTCCACCTTATTCTTTTATGCTCACTGAGCAAGAGGGTTATTTTATTTTATTTTTATAACTTTTCTAGAGAAAGATATGGATTTTTGAATTTCAGGCATTTCAAATAATTCATAAAATCCATATTTTTCTACTTATCCTATGCGGCGCCAACTCAACCTACGACAGCTCTGAACTCACACGCGGCGCTCCACTATTCGAAGCCGCCATCCACCTCAACTGTCACGCGGCCTGCCTTTTCGTACAAAGAGTTGGTCCGGCTCGATCTCCTCCGCTGATTAGATACACGCGCGATCAGACGACTCTCCGTTATCGTCCCCAAGTGACCTAACCCATAAGACGTTCAAAATAAAACCTTAAGATCTTTGTCTAGACTCAACCAAATCACATGTAGTTTGTTTGTAAACCTTCATCTACTCAAGATGAACACATCTATATGGTTAATCAAGTATGAAATCAAGCCATTACAAATGGAGAATCAAAATAAGTCGGGCTAGGGTTAGAGCTCAATACCTTTGTCTGAGAGGGGAGGCCTCAATCAAATGGTTTTGGTGGCTTCAATTGGGTCCAACAAACCTCTAGATAAATACTTGTGCCTTGGTGAATTGTCTAGATACGATTTTGATCAAGGTGGATTTCAAGTGTTGTTCTAGAGCTATGTTAGAGGCTGTTTCAGAGGGTGGTTTGATGGGGAATCAATTCCTCTTACTCTAGGGATGGTGTGTGCATAATTAATTTGAGTTTGGTAGACTGTGGCGATATGTCCTGGTTTGAGCTGAACGTTTGAGCTCAAAATTGGGCTTTCACTGTGGGAATCAGAGGAGGAAGATGGTTGGCTTGAGCTTAGGGATGCTTGGAGAGTCTCTGGTGAGATTTTGACAGAGTTTCCCTGAGGTTTTTGAACTCTCTTCTTTAGCCGTGGAGGAGGTGACTCTTTATAGAGGGGCTTAGGGTGGATCTCAGGGCCAATTGGTGGGTGCAATAAGCTGTTTATGTGAAGGGCATAAGAGTTCTAAAGAGCCTTTAGGATGAGCTGGCCTCTAGGGTTGAAATTAGGTTTTATTTAGGGGTGGTGGCTCTCAGTTTTGGCATTTTTAGGCAACTAGGTCAGCCGGTAGGGCGAGGGGTGGTGGCCAGGTGGTCAGGTGAGCCAGGGGGAGTGTTAATTATGGTTAACCCTTAATGACAAATGATGATAGAGAAGATATTTTGGTTAAGGCTCATAAATTGGATAAAATCCTTTAAATTAGAGGACCCTTGGTCCATAGCTCACCAAGATGGTTTAAGGGGGTTTAGCCTGGTCAATAGGGTGTGTTTAGTGCCTATGGTGTCATCAATTGGTGACTTAGGCATGGTAAGTCAATTTTGGTGCATGGGTTCAATTTGGGTCAAAATGGCTAGAAGATAGGCTTGGGTTAGACTATCCATGACATTGAGCTCAATTGATTGATCAACTTGGTGTAGATGATTGTCATGAGGAGTTTTAGAAAATATTTGGAGTGATTTTGAATTGATTTGGAGGTTCAATTTGAGGGATTTTGGGCATTTCATCAATTTGGGGGTGTTGGGTTAGACTTGGGTCTAGGTTGGGCTAAGTCCATATTGATGGTTTAAAATTATCTATAGAAATTTCATGAAAAGTTATCAACATCAATTGGGTGCCATTTTTGGTGTTAGGGCATTCAATTTGGTGGAATTTGGGGACATAGCCAATTTGGGGCAAATTCGGGGATTTTGGTTTGGATCAAGATTGAGCATAAAGCATGGTTCAATTAGGCTTGGATTTGATTTGGATTGATCATATGAAAGATGAATTTGAGTTTGTAATTGAAATTAGGGAGGATTGGGGCCAAATTGATGGAGATTTGGGATAAATTTGGGGAAAATGGGCCTTTAAAGGCTATTTGGGGATTTTGGTCAAAATGGTCAAATTGGCCAAATTAGGTTCAATTGAAGGGTCCAAATTGGTTTTGAAGACATTTGAAGTGATTTTGGATGCTTTGGGAAAATTTAGGCCACTAGGGGTATTTTTTGTAATTTTGGCAAACTTGAGGGTATTGTGGTAATTTTGGCAAATTTGGGTGGTTTTAGGCAATTTGGGTATTTTTGGTAGGATTGGGGTGCCAACCACTAGGTATGAGCTATGGACCAATGAAACCCCCATTTAGCTACTCTATGTATTGGTCTTAGCTAAACCCTAGCCTAGGGCTAGTGGGTCTAAGGGGACGGATACACATAAAATATATAATATTTTTAGATACATTTTTATACCTATTTTTGAAATATTACGCTTTAATGAAAGGTATTTGTGTGTTTTTCTTTTAGGTAAAAGTAAAAAAGGTGAAAAATGCTAAAAGGAGTGAAAAATGATGAAATTTGAAGCAAAAATGCAAAAATGGTGCAAAAGAGTTTTGGTGCCTAAGCGCCAGATCCGACGCTTAAGCGCTAGTGAAATAAAGAGCGTCGTGCATAAGCACCAGCGGCCCCGTGCTTAAGTGCCAGAGGTAGTTATTTGATGGTTTAATTCATTTTGTCAAAATTTGAAGGGACATTTGAGGCACCAATTGGCTAAAGAGGGTGATTATGACCGCTGGAAACAAAAATATGATTAAAAGGCTTGTGAAAGATGGCATCCCTTAGATAGTACATCGAGTTTGTACACATTTTGAAGAGTTACCAAGGCACATCTTGGAAATTTATAAAAGAAGGAAGTTGAAACTTTTAGAAGTGTGCTTGAAAAGGGGGAGTCCTGAGAGGTTCTTGAAGAAGTTTGTGGAGAAACGTTTGGAGAGATTTTCAGGCACCACAAATTTACTTTATCCTTTCTGTTTTTAGTTTTATTGTAAGATTTAAGAGTGTTGTAAAAGAGAAGAGATTCAAAGGAACTTCAAGAGTTTGGTGGAGGATTTGAATTAAAGTGTTGTAAAAGAGAAGAGATTCAAAGGAACTTCAAGAGTTTGGTGGAGGATTTGAGATAAGTTTTTATCTTTTTTTTTAACTACTTTTGGTTTTAATCGAGACTTCTTGTTGGTTTGACAATGATTTCTACTTTTAAACTGAAGTGTATTAAACTACTTTTAGTTTTAATCAAGACTTCTTGTTGGTTTGACAATGATTTCTACTTTCTAAACTACTTTTGGTTTTAATCGAGACTTCTTGTTGGTTTGACAATGATTTCTACTTTTAAATTAAATTTAGTTTTAATCGAGACTTCTTGTTGGTTTTACAATGATTTCTACTTTTAAACTACAGTGTGGGTTTGATTTCTCCATCAATTCTGAGTATTTTTCTTTATCTTTCTCCTTAAAATGATAAGTAATTAAAGTGTTGGATGAAAGTTGTTGAGAGTATTAATCTTTAATGTTGGAAGAAGTTGTGATGATTTAATCCATGCACTTCATTTACTTCTTGATCCGTTCTATATAGATGTTAAAATTTTTTGTGAGAATATGTAAGAACTGGGATGGTATTGTCTCAGTCAAAAATTGGAAAGAATCACATGAAGTTGTATGAATGAAAATGTAATTCATAGGATTAAGTGCAAATAAATAGGGAAATAATCTTTGAGGGTGTGGAGTTAGAGGGCTTTAAAGCGACAGGTTAAAGCCCCTAACTTGGTTTATTGTTTTAGGTTCTAATACAAGAAGTTAGCCCCTCAGGTGGAGGGAATTGAGTGAACTTTAGAGTGAGAGCTGGTATCTCCCTGCCTAGCCGGTCTTCAGAACTATTCAAACTTTAAATTAGTCGATGTTCTTTATAACATCTCTAGTAAGGGTAAATAATAATATTGTTCATATTTGGCACAACACAATTTGAATACTTCCACAACAGAATTTTTAGACTTATTATTGATTCATGATAAGAAGAAAGATATTTTCATATTAAGTGCTTTTTTTTACATAAACTCAAGTTATCTTTAGAAGTTTTTAATGTTTTGTCAAAATATCAAAAATACCAAAAAAATTTGAATTTTAATTACTGTAAAAACATATATAGTTTAAGTAATTATCTTTTCTAAATAGAAAGTTTGTTATTTAATAGTGCATATTGTGAAATTCTCGTGAGTTCGATATTCATGTCTTAATAAAAAAATCCTATATTACTTGATAACGATACGTATACTTGAGTAGTATCCCAATATATATAAATTAAAAAGTTAAATTCTTATTTTCTTCAGGATCATGTTTTTGGTATTGTTGCAAAGTAAGGAAGTATAAGTGAAAAATATATTTGAAGACATTGATATACTGTTGCATTTAAATAGTAGTTGGGATCAAGTTTTTGGCATCGTTGCCGTGGAATTGATTGAAAGAAAATTTCTATTTTAGAAAGTCTTATTTAAAATTTAAGAGTTATTGTAGGATTATATTATAATATTTTTTGTGTATTTTATTTTATGTTAGTGTATGCATAGTTCAAATTATGAAGGACTAGTGCCCTACGATTCTGAATTAAAAAGAACTGTAAAGAAAATTTGAAAAAGCAAAAAAAAAAAAAAATTTTGAAAAATCTAAAAAAATTACAGAAATGACAAACAAAAATGATCAAAATGCTGAAATTCATCAAGAATTTAGACCTTTATGAGATTATGCCAACCCTATGGTAGATGAACTTCATTGTAGTATTCAAAAACCTACTGTAGTGGCTAATTCATTTGAGCTTAAACCTGCTATTATCCAAATGATATCAAATAATCAGTTTGGGGGATTACCTTCTCATTTACTTAACAAATGGTATCAAATAATCAATTTGGGGGATCACCAATTGAGGATCCAAATTTACATCTTGCCAATTTTTAAGAATTATGCGCTACATTTAAATATGATGGTGTATCAGATGATGTCATAAGACTTAGGTTATTTCATTTCTCACTGAGGGATAAAGCTAAGATGTGGTTGAATTCGTTAGCACCTGGATCTACAGAACTTGGGGTGATTTAGCTAAAAAATTCCTTGCTAAATATTTTCCACCATAAAAAACTGCGAAGCTTAGAAATGATATTACATCTTTTAATCAGTTTGAAGGAGAATCTATTTACGAAGCATGGGAACGATTTAAAGAAATCTTAAGAAAGTGCCCACACCATGTTATACCATATTGGTTAATAATTCAAACTTTTTATAATGGATTACCTAGATCTCTTAGATCTATTATCGATGTCACTGCTGGTGGTTCATTGATGTCAAAATCATTTCATGACGCTTATACTTTAATTGAAGAAATGACTATCAATAATTTTCAATGGCCTTCTTAGAGGGTGAATCCTAAGAAAGTAGCTAATATTCATGAATCTGATGCATTTAATATATTAGCAAATCAAGTTGATGCAATTTCAAGAAAGTTAGACCAATTTGGAATGAAAGTTTCTCAACCAATTTCTATGATTGAAGAGAATTCATTAAGCCAAATGGTAGATTCTCAAGCATCACTAGAAACTTTGAATTCCATAAATAAGAAGTAGAATAACCCATATTAAAATTATTATAACCAAGGTTAGAAGAACCGTCCCAACTTTAATTGGAATAATACTACGGGTGGTAATAATCAGCAATGGGGGAACAATCAAGTAAACCCATTGGGAAACTGGAACAACCAAAGGAATAATTAAATTATAGATCTACTTATCCTCCTGGTTTCAACAACAATCCATAATTTAAGGAGAAGAGGTTATCTACAGTAGAAGTGGTGTTACAAATGGGAAATTAGTTACAAAGTCAAGGAGCTACAATTAGAAATATTGTAATCAACTTGGACAAATTGCAAATTCATTAGTAATTGATCCTAAGGAGCACTTCCTTGTAATACTGAAACAAATCTGCAAGACCAGAATAAAGATCAAGTAAAAGCCTTTCAACTTAGAAGCGGAAGAGAGCTGGAAGGTGTTCAAAAAGAAACTGAAGTAGAGTGAGAAGAAATTGAAGAATCAAAAGAGGACGCTCTAAAAGATTCTGAAAGACCTATTTCTCCGCTGAAAATTGATTTGCAAAAACCACCACCTCCATTTCCTCAAAGACTTCATCAACAGAAGTTGGATAAGCAATTTTCAAATATTATGGAAACTTTTAAGAAGCTTACCATTAATATTCCATTTGCTGAAGCCTTAGAACAAATGCCAAGCTAAGTAAAGTTTATGAAGAATATTCTCAACTGGAAAAGGAAGTTTGAAGATAATGAGACTGTTGCACATAGTGAGGAGTGCAATGCAATTATTCAAAAAAAAGTTTCCTGAAAAGCTTAAAGATCCTGGTAGCTTTACTATTCAATGTGCAATAGGAGACAGATTTTATGGGAAAGCTTTATGTGGCTTAGGTGCAGACATTAACCTTATGCTATTATCAATATTTAAAACATTGGGATTAGGAGAATTAACCCCTACTACTGTAACTCTGCAGTTAGTAGATCGTTCAATAACGTACCCTAAAGATGTTATAAAAGATGTCCTAGCGAAAGTGGATCAATTTATCTTTCTTGTTGATTTCATTGTGCTGGATATGGAGGAGGATAAAAAGATACCTATCATTTTGGGGAGACCTTTCCTAGCCACAAGAAGAACAATGATAGAAGTGTAGAAAGGGGAATTAACAATGCGCGTCAATGATCAAACAGGTACTTTTAACATTTCAAGATCAATGAAGTATCCGGCAAAAGGTAAAGATGATGAATGTTATAGAATGGATGTTATAAGATATCTGAGTGAATGTCATTTCAAGACTAATTATGAAGAAAAATCTGAAGTAAAAGATTTGGAACACGAGCAAGAAGAGGAATTAGATCAATGTGAAGATCTTTTAACGAAGATTCACATTATGTTGGAGAAAGTTTTGAAATTTTGGACACGATAGAAAAAGATAAATCATTTTATCCATCGGCTGAAAAACCTCTAGAACTTGACTTGAAGTTACTTCCCTATCATTTAAAATATGTCTTTTTAGGTGATTCCTCTACTTTACTAGTTATCATTTCCTCAAAGTTAATAATCGAAGAAGAAGAAAGATTAACAAAAACTTTGAAAAATTTTAAGAAAACCTTTGGATGGACAATAGCTGATATTAAAAGAATCAGTCCTTCAATTTGTATGCATAGAATTTATATGGAAGAGAACTGCAATGCCAGGGATGATTCTAAAAAAAAATTGAATCATGTTATGATGAAGTAGTAAAGAAAGAAATTTTAAAGTGGTTAGATGCTGAAATTATCTACCCTATTTCAAATAATATATGGGTTAATCCAATTCACTGCGTTCCTAAGAAAGGAGGAGTAACTATGACTTTAAATGAACATAATCAATTAATACCAACTAAACAAGTCATAGAGTGATGAATATGCATTTATCATAGAAAATTAAATCTTGCCACTGGGAAAGATCATTTTCCACTACCCTTTCTAGATGAAATGCTGGATAAACTAGTTGGGCATAAATACTTTTATTTTCTATATGGATATATTGGTTATCACCAAATTCAAATAACTCCAGAGGATCAAGAGAATAACTTTTACCAGTCCTTATGGTACATTTGCTTTTAGAAGAATGCTCTTTGGTTTATGTAATGCCTCTGCTACATTTCAAAGATGTATGATGACAATTTTTTTGTGATTTAATTGAAGAAGGAACTGAAGTCTTTATGGATGATTTTTCAGTGTTTGGAATTTCATTTGACTCATGTTTAAAACATTTATAAAAAGTTATTAAGCGCTGTGAAGAAGCAAATTTAGTCTTAAATTGGGAAAAATGTCAATTCATGGTAGCAGGAGGAATTGTATTAAAACAACAAATATCAGAAAATGGTATGGAAGTAGATACTGCTAAAATTCAAGTGATCGCTAATTTACCTTATCCAACAAATGTAAGGGAAATTAGGAGTTTTTAGGGTATGTTGGATTCTACAGACGATATGTTAATGACTTTTCAAAAATTGTTAAGCCTTTATGCCATTTACTGGAGAAAGATGCAATTTTTAATTTTGATGAAGAGTGCCTAAAAACTTTTGAGTTATTAAAAAAAAATTAGTCACTGCACTAATTATAGTTTCACCAGATTGGGGAAAACCTTTTGAACTGATGTGTGATGCTAGTGATTATGCTATTGGAGCTCTTTTAAGACAAAGATATGATAAAATTTTCAATGTAATTTACTATGCTAGTAAAACTCTTAATGAAACCCAAATTAATTATACAACAATTGAAAAAGAGTTATTAGCAATAGTATATGTCTTTGATAGATTTAAATCACATTTAATTGGAACTTAATGTGTAGTGCATACAGATCATTCTGTTATTAAGTCCTTAATGAAAAATAAGAATGCCAAACCAAAACTTATAAGATGGGTTCTTCATTTGCAAGAGTTTGATTTTATAATAATAGATCAGAAAGGAAATGAAAATCAAATTGTTAATCATTTGTCCTGACTTGAGTTAGAAAAACCACGCTGTTTTAAAAAAGAAATTAATGAACATTTTCCATATGAAAAATTGTTCAATATTAATGAGTGGTGTGTTCTGTGGTATACCGACATTGTGAACTTTCTTGTTAGTGATATTATACCCTATGGAATGACATACCAATAGAAGAGGAATTTTATTTTTGAAGCTAAAACTTATTTTTGGGATAACCCATATTTATGTAAACAAGGAAAGAATCTGATTATTCGAAGATGTGTACCTATAGAAGAAACTTATGAAATTATCCAAAAATTTCATAATTCTGATTTTAGAGGACATTTTGGTGTTGATAAAATAACATTAAAAATTTTACAATTTAGATTCTATTGGTCTACTATCTTTAGAGATGTTAATGCTTTTATAAAAAGCTTATGATAGACGTTAAGGAGTAAGAAATGTTTCAAGAAGAAATGAGATGCCCCTTAATTATATGCTAGATGATGAAATATTTGATGTTTGGGGATTAGATTTCATGGGACCATTTAGACCATCTTTCAGAAATTTATATATACTGTTAGCAGTGGACTATGTATCTAAATGGATAGAATTTGTTGCCTTACCTCGATGCGATGCTCAAAGTGTGGCAAACTTTTTGAAAATGAACATATTTTGTAGATTTAGGATGCCGAGAGTTATCATAACTGTTGGGGGAAGTCATTTCAAAAAAGCCATAATGGAGAAATTATTAAAGAAATATCATACAAACCATAGAATTGTTACTGCTTATTATCCTCACACAAGTGGTTTAGCCAAATTATCCAATCGAGAAATTAAAATAATTATGGAAAAATCTGTAAAACCAATAAAAATGGATTGGTCAATCAAACTTGATGATGCTTTGTGAGATTATAGGACTGCATACAAAACTCTTATAAGAATGTCCCCATATAGGTTAATATTTGGGAAAGCATGTCACTTACCAGTTGAACTTGAGCATAAAGCATATTGGGCGATTAAAGAGTTCAATTATCATTTAAAAGTTGCTGGTGAGAAAAGATTGTTACAATTAAATGAGCTTGAAGAGATAAGGAATATGCTGGTGAGAAACGATTATTGTAATTAAATGAGCTTGAAGAGATAAGGAATGAATCTTATGAGAGTGCTAAGATATATTAAGAAAAGATGAAGATATGGCATGATCGAAGGATTCTTACTAAAAATTTTCAGTAAGGGCAACCAATTTTTCTATATAATGCAAGGTTAAGATTATTTCCAGGCAAACTTAAGTCCAAGTGGATGGGCCCATTTGTTGTGATGAAATTTTATCCTTAGGGAGCTGTGGAGATTAAAAATCCTAAAACTGAGAAAGTATTTAAAGTGAATGGTCATAGACTGAAACAATATTTTGTAGGGGATCAATGTAAATTTAACGATCGAATGATGTTGGGTCAACCAGAATAAGCACTGGTTACGTTGGGCTGACGATGTAAAACAAAGCGCTTTGTGGGAGACAACCCATAGTTATCAGTGTGTTTTGCTTTGATTGTTGATGATGTGTGATTAAGAAAATTTGGGGTAGTATTTTTTAAGACTATTATATGTTAGTAATGATTTTAAGACTTTATTTAGTGATTAGACATGCTAGAATGAGAATTTGGACGTTAAGTTGACTGATGCAAAATTGGGCACTGACGCTTAAGCACCAACATTCGACACTTAAGTGCGAGAGTTAAAAACCATGTGCGAAATTCAATTTATAGAAGTTTTAACATCTAGTTGGTTGACTAAAACATGTCATGGCAGTTTTAGGACGTGCCTAGAAGTTTTGGAAGGATTTATGCCTATAAATAGAAGAGTTTTGTGATGGAATTTCACCCCAAAATCATTTGTAGCCCTAAAGCTAAGAGAAAGAGAGATTTAGAGAAAATCTCTTCATGGGAGATGGATTTGAAGAAAAAGGAAGAGACCTTGAGGAAGAAGTTCATTAGTCAGAGTGCACAAGAGATGTATAATTGTTTCTTAGCCAATAGTATTGAAGGAATAGCGGAAAAGATCAACAAAATTGAGGCTAGCGTGGCTTTACTTAAGACAAAGGTAAATAAAGTTAATGAACATCTAGAGCATATTGGATGACAATTGAAAATGCAATTTAGCCGCACTAGTTATATAGAAGAAGCGGATAAGGCGATGTTTCTTAAGCAGAAATGGATTGAAGAAGATTGTATCAGAGCTCGTCCCCACCGTCTGTTTTATCAACTCTATATTCCAAATGCCCAAGAAGAGACTAATGAAAGACAGGAATTTGTCCCAAGAAATGAAGAATAGAATTAAGTTCAGTATTAGAGTATATTTATAAGGATTCGTTGTTTTATGTATTAGTGTTAATCTTGTTTTTAGTGTTTATGACTTTTATGTGTTTAATTGTGAATATTTGTTAAGTGTTTGTATTTAGGAAAATTTTCTCATTCGAGACTATTTTGAATGAGAATTAAGTGTTACATGTACTTGTACTAGTTCGTAAATGAATATAAATATTTGTTTGTGTGAAAATTTAGTGTTATTTTAGCCTCGAATCGAATTAGTTATATTGGAGAATTTTGAGAGGGAGGGGAGTTAAGGGAGAGGAAAATAATCATTGAAGTGTTATAAGACCAATTTGGGGTGGTATACTTAGGCTAATAGTGCATTTTATTTAAGTTGAAAAATATCAAAATTTGTGCACTAGCGCCTAAGTGCCACATTCTTGCACTTAAGCGTGAAGTAACTCGAGAGGCGGATGCCAAAGCGCCACTTATCCGCGCTTAAGCACTGGTTCACAAAAACCGATTCACTAACGGTTAAAGGTGAAAAATTACCCAAAAAAATTGCCATTTTTACTCCAGTCGTCGTCTTCTTCCCCTCAAGTTCGCAATTTTGAAGTATAGGGAAAACCTTTTTGTGGAGATTTCTTGGTGGATTTGAGCCAAATTTGATAGATTTGGATTTCTTAAGGTAAGAGCCTCACTTTTATGTAAAAATTTTAGATTTTCACCATGTATTTTGAGTACATTTGAAAAAATCTAAAAATTACTATTCATGGTGAAAAATGAGGAAAAATTCATCAAAATTGCATAGAGAGTGTGGTTTATGCTTATAGGAGTAGAGTTTAGTAGAGTATACTTGATTTTTAAAGTTATTGTAGAATTTTGTGAAATTTGTAGCCCAAGAATGGAGAGGAGTAAGGGAAAGACTCACTTTGATTTGAGCAAGTTTGTAGTTCAAAACCTCAGGACAGATGTAGTGATGCTCTATAGTCACAAAAGTTAATTCCTGAGAGGTGTTTTAAAAATCCAGGTGGGTCCATGGAAGATTTGATCGTTGCCGACAATGAGAACGATTCTGTTGTTTTCCTGTTGTGGTTGTTATTTTTGTATTTCGGGAGTTCTATGCAAACCTCCCCGAGGCAGAAGAGGATCGAGTCATTGTTAGAGGCAAATTGGTACCTTTTTCATCGGAGGTAATTGATATACCTAAAATATATAGTACTTTTAGACATATTTTTATACCTATTTTTTGAGATATTGTACTTTAATAGAAGGTGTTTGTGTGTTTTTCTTTCAGGTACAAGTAAAAAGGTGAAATATGCCAAAGGAGTGAAAAAGGATAAAATTTGGAGCAAAAATGTGAAAATTGTGTAAAAGTGTTTTAGCGCCTAAGCGCCAGATTGGGTGCTTAAGCGCCGATGAAACAGAGAAGGACGCGCCTAAGCGCCAGAGGCAGTTATGTGATAGTTTACTTCATTTTGTCAAATTTTGAGGGGACATTTGAGGCACCTATTGGCTAAAGAGGGTGGTTATGACCATTAGAAACAAAAATATTATTAAAAGACTTGTGAAAGGAGGCATCCTTTGAAGAATACATTGAATTAGGACACATTTTGAAGAGTTATCAAGACACCTCTTGAAGATTAATAAAAGAAGAAAGTTGAGACTTTTTGAAGTGTGCTTGAAAGTTCTGAAAAATGTTGGAAAGGGGGAGTTTTAAGAGGTACTTTTAGAGAGATTTTTAGGCACCACAAATTTACTTTATCCTTTTTGTTTTTGGTTTTCTTGTGAGAGTCAAGAGAGTTGTAAAAGAGAAGAGATTCAAATGAACTTCAAGACTTTGGTGGAGGATTTGAGATAAGTTTTTATCTTTTATTTTGAACTACTTTTGGTTTTAATCGGGATTTTGTTATTTGAAAATGATTTTTACTTTTAAACTAATGTGTGGCTTTCCTTTCTCCATGGATTCTGAGTAGTTTTATTTATCTTTCTCCTTAAAATGATAAGTAATTAAAAGTGTTGGATGGAAGTTGTGGAGAGTATTGATCTTTAATGATGGAAAAAGTTGTTATGATTTAAATCCATGTACTTCATTTACTTCTTGATTTGGCCTATCAAGATGTTAAAATTTGTTGTGAGAACATGTGAGAACTGGGTCGGTATTGTCTCAGTCAACAATTGGAAAGAGTCACATGAGGTTGTATAAATGAGAATGTAATTCATATGATTGAGTGTAAATAAATAAGAAAATAAACTTTGAAGAGTGTAGAGTTAGAGATCTTTAATGTGACAGGTTAAAGCCCCCAACTTGGTTTATTGTTTTAGGTTATGATACGAGATGTTAGCCCTTATGTGGAGGGAATCGAGTGAAATCTAGAGTGAGAGCAGTTATCTTCCCTGCCTAGCCGGTCTTCAGAACTAATCAAACTTTAAATTAGCTGATGTTCTTTATAGCATCTCTAGTAAGGGTAAAGAATATTATTGCTCTTATTTGGCACAACACATTCTTTATAGCATCTCTAGTAAGGGTAAAAAATATTATTGCTCCTATTTGGCACAACACAATTTTCATACTTCCACAATAGAAATCCTATACTTATTACTGATTCATGATAAGAAGAAAAATACTTTTATATCAAGCGCTTTTCTTTTACATAAACTCAAGTTATCTTTAGAAGTTTTATTATTTTTTCAAAATATCAAACATACCCAAAAGAATTGAATTTTACTTATTGAGAAAATATCTATAGTTTAAGTAATTGTCTTTTTAAAATAGAAAGTNAAAAAATGATCACCTATATGAATTTAAATTAGGGAAGTAAATTTTGATTATAGAAATGAGTAAGAAAATTTAGTTAGAATTCATAGTAATGAAGAAAAACTTTCAGTTAAAAATTTTTAGTGTAGAAAATGTTAAATATAGTGTACATCTTTTAGTAAGAAAAATTGTATTTTTGAAAAATTTAGAAACTTACACTTTTTTTTTAATATTTAAATTTCTGTTATTAAAAATAATTTTCAAAACTATTATTATATTTATAAGTAAAAGATTTATATCAAGACNTAGATAAAAGTTTTTTGTGTAGAACATGCTAAATATAGTGTAACTATCTTTTGTAAGAGAAATTGAATTTTTGAAAAATTTAGAAATTTAGAATATTATTTTAATACATAAATTTATTTTATTAAAAGTAATTTTCAAAACTATTATTATATTTTTAAGTAAAAGAAAAATATCAACTCTTTGCTTAGGAAATGAGAAGTAGAATTCAAAATTATTAAAGGTGTATCCAGATATAGTAATCCTTGCCTAAAAAAAGAAAAAAAAAAGAAAAAGAAAAAGAAAAGTAAAAGAAAAAGAAAAAGAAAAAGAAAAAAAATTAAGGGAGGAGAAGCTTGATGATTAGTGCCTAATCAAAAATTGGTTCCACATTTGATCTTTTTAAAGTATAAGACTTGAGAAACTCTTAAGCTTAAGGATATAAATAGTAAGTAAAATTATTCTTAATAAAAATTTTTAAGTAGAGATAATGAAAGGACCAAATCCTATATTTGAAAAATCTACAATATTTTTGAATTAGATAGAAATTCATATTTTCATATTTCTTAACATTGAAATTTTTTGAACTTTAAATTGGTCTCATTTACTAAATATATATTTTTTAAATTGGACTACTATATTTCTAAACCTAAATTTTAGTAACTCCTAAAGAAACTCATATACATATCATACTTATTTAGTTTTTAAAGATTGGACAACTTGAGGACAAGTAACATTTTAAGTTTGGGGGATTTTGATACACCTAAAATATATAGTATTTTTAGCAACTCCTAAAGAAACTCATATACATATCATACATATTTAGTTTTTAAAGATTGAAGTTTCACTAAGTAATATTTTAAGTTTGGGGGATTTTGATACAACTAAAATATATAGTGTTTTTAAACACATTTTTATTCCTATTTTTGAAATATTGCACTTTAATGGAAGATATTTGTGTGTTTTTCTTTTACGTACAAGTAAAAAAGGCAAAAAATGCTAAAAGGAGTGAAAAAGGATCAAATTTCAAGCAAATGCAAAAATGGTGCAAAAAAGTTTTGGCGCCAAACGCCAGATCCGGCACTTATGCGCCGGTGAAACAGAGAAGGCCACAACTAAGTGCCAGAGGCGCCATGCTTAAGTGTTGAGAGGTAGTTATTTGACGGTTTAATTCATTTTGCCAAATTTTGAAGGGACATTTAAGGCACCTATTGGCTAAAAGGGGTGGTTATGACCATTAGAAATGAAAATATGATTAAAAGACTTGTGAAAGAAAACATGCCTTGTAAAATACATCGAATTTGGACACATTTTGAAGAGTTACCAAAACACCTATTGGAAATTTTTTAAAGAAGGAAGTTGAGACTTTTAGAAGTGTTCTTGAAAAGGGGGAGTCCTGACATGTTCTTGAAGAAGTTCGTGGAGGAACGTTTGGGAGATTTTTGGGATCACAAATTTAATTTATCCTTTTTGTTTTCAATTTTTTTTAGAGAGTTAAGAGTGTTTTAAAAGAGAAGAGATTTAAAGGAACTTCAAGAGTTTGGTGGAGGATTTGAGATAGGTTTTTATCTTTGTTTTTAAACTACTTTTGGTTTTAATCGAGACTTCTTGTTGGTTTGATAATGATTTCTATTTTTAAACTAAAGTGTGGTTTTGATTTCTCCATCGATTCTGAGTAGTTTTCTTTATCTTTCTTCGTAAAATGAAAAGTAATTAAAGTTTTTGATGGAAGTTGTGGAGAGTATTAATCTTTAATGTTGGAAGAAGTTGTAATGATTTAATTCCATGCATTTCATTTACTTCTTGATCTGGCCTATATAGATGTTAAAATTTGTTGTGATAACATGTAAGGACCAGGATTGTATTGTCTCAGTCAACAATTGGAATGAATCACATGAGATTGCATGAATGAGAATGTAATTCATATGATTAAGTGCAAATAAATAGGGAAATAATCTTTGAAGGGTCTAGAGTTAGAGGACTTTAAATTGACAGGTTAAAGCCCCTAACTTCGTTTATTATTTTAGGTTCTGATACGAGATGTTAGCCCCCAGGTGGAGGGAATCGAGTGAACTCTAGAGTGAGAGCTGGTATCTTCCATGCCTAGCCGGTCTTCAGAACTATTCAAACTTTAAATTAGTCGATATTCTTTATAGCATCTCTAGTAAGGGTAAAAAATATTTTTGCTCCTATTTGGCACAACACATTTTGCATACTTCCACAACAGAAATCCTATAATTATGACTGATTCATGATAAGGAGAAAGATATATTCATATCAAGTGCTTTTCATTTCAATAAACTTAAGTTATCTTTAGAAGTTTTTATTGTTTTGTCAAAATATCAAAAATATTAAAAAGATTTGAATTTAAATTACTGTAAAAACATCTATAGTTTAAGTAATTGTCTTTTTAAAATAGAAAGTTTGTTGTTTAATAGTGCATATTATGAAATTCCCGTAGGTTTGATATTCAAGTCTTAATAAAAAAGTCCTATATTACTTGATAATGATACGTATACTTGCGTAGTATCCTAATATATATAAATTAAAATGTTAAATTTTTATTTTCTTCAGGATCAAGTTTTTGGTGTTGTTGCAAAGTAAGGAAATATAAGTGAAAAATATAATTAATGACTTATACTGTTGCATTTAAATAGTAGTCGGGATCAGGGGGCATCTACATGAGTTTCCCAAAAGATCAAGTGATCAAAGTCAACAATTTTGGGTTTTAGGGTTGTGAGTGAAAGTGGGAGGTAGTGAGAGTGAATGAGTGAACTAGCTCCAGATCAACACCCAGAGTCAGCCCTAAGGTCAAGCAGTCCTATGGGGACTCTCTTTGAGATCCTCCATACTCACCCCACCTACTAAGTACTTGAGGTTAAGACCAATATGTGGAATGTCAAGTTGAGCAAAGAGGAGTTTAGAGTTTCTAATGGTGAGGGTTCATTTTCTAGTTTTCTAGCAATAGTCAACAGGAAAGTCCTATTGCTAGACATTAGGCTACTAAAGAGGGAAACTAAACCTCAACCAAAAGTGAGGTTAGCAAGTATATTTCATTATTTACTTGCAGTCAACCCCCGTGGAATGCATTCTCATCTATGAAATAAATTGTGGTTCCAATTTGTTGAGAATTATCCCACCCTCTCGGATCTTAATGTAATTAAAACAAATTTTAACACTACAACAAACCCTTATTGTAATGTAAAAGAAGTTCAAGTAAAAACCATCACATTTATAATTAAAACCTCTTTTAAAATGCATCCCAAAATCCTACACATAAATCCTACTCATTGCAAAATAAAAATAGAATGAAAACAATGACATAATCTTTTCATGCCACTATTTTCAAACAAGAAAAAAAGGTAAGAAAAAACTACTCATAAAGAATGAAGAAAAAATGAACAAAAACTTCATTACAATAAAGCAAATCCACTAGATAAGTTTTTACAAAAACATAAGATAATGAAGAACACGATACTTAGCTTTTTTCCCTTGAAAGAAAGATGAAGATCTCTCCCACAAAGTCTCCCATTGATCCATGCAATACTATTACAACTCCTTAAAGATTCTTTCAAAATCTCTTCTCCAATCTCTAAAAAAAAATATATAAATCTACATTTCTACTCCTATTCTAAGATCTTTAAGCATTCATCTCATTTTTCCTAACATACACCCCCCTACACACACACCATGAGAGGCACCCGCCCCCTATTTAAAAGAGACACAAAATTCCTACTTTTTCCCAAAAGACACATCTTTTCATTCGAAGAGACAAATCTCTTCATCCAAGAGACATATCTCTTCATTCAGGAGTCTTTTCCAAGTGTCTAGATTCATTGAACCACTCCATAGGGCGTTTGATTTACTTGGAGCCTTCCAAAACATCTCAAAATAGTCAAAAACTGCAAAAAAATCCATCTATAATCATCTCTGGCACCTATTCTAGCGCTTGTTCTTTGGATTTTGGCACCTCTTCTATGTAATTTGGCACCTTTGATGTTAGTTTTGGCACCACTAGTGCCACCCTACAACAGCTCCACCGTTTGGCTCCGTTTTAGCTTCATTTCGCCCCGTTTCAGTTGTGTTTCACTCCTAACAGATATACCTACAAGATAAACATCAAAAAAAACCTTTCTTTAAAGTTTAATTTTATTCAAAAACATGTGATAAGTGTAAAGGAGATTAAGCATAGAAAGACATTTCGAGATTTGCTAGGTCATAATTTTCTTTCTTGCTTGTTTTGGCTCCAAATTGCACCATTTTTTGCCCATTTTTGCTTTCTTTTTCTCCAAAAGTCACATTTCTTGTACATAAAGTCAAAAATATACAAAATATCTTCTTTTAATGTGAAATATCATTAAAAATATACATAAAATGTATGTGAAAAATTTGTTATTTTTTAGGCGTATCAACTTAATTGTTACTTGTCCTCAAGTAACCGTATAACTTTGTAGACTAAAATTGTTGGTTTGAGATAGTGAGTTTTAGTAGAGTTTCCTATAATTTTTTGTCAAAAATGTTATAGCATGACTTAAGAGAAATTCTAGCAAATTAACCTAGACTAGAGTGTAAGAATATCTCATATTCAACTTAGGAATCCTGAATTTCTATTTACTTCAAAAGTTATCTAAAATTGTCAAACTAAAGATTCATAGAAAGTTTAAAAACAAAATTTAAGCACCTTATCTATACCAATTTGACCAATAATTTTTTGAAATAAGAATAAGTTTAGAATTGTTTCTAAGTATTTTATTTTAAAAAGATTCAAGTGAAACCAAATTTTGATTAATCTTCTCCTCATATATTTTCTTTTTACTTTTTTTTTCTTTTCTCATATAATTTTTTTCCTTTCAAGATCTTTTTTTCTTTTTTTTTATTTGAGGATTACTATATCTGGATATACCTTTAATAGTTCTGAATTTCACTATCCTCTTTCTAAAATCCAAAACTCAAAACTTTCNCCCAAGAGACATATCTCTTCATTCAGGAGCCTTTCCCAAGTGTCTAGATTCATTGAACCACTCCACAGGGCGTTTGATTTACTTAGAGCCTTCCAAAACATCTCTAAATAGTCAAAAACTGCCAAAAATCCATCCATGATCATCCCTGACACCATTTCTAGTGCCTGTTCCCTTGATTTTGGCGCCTCTTCTATGTAATCTGGCGCCTTTGATGTTAGTTTTGGCACCACTAGTGCCACCCTATAACAACTCCACCGTGTGGCTCTGTTTTAGCTTCATTTCGCCCCATTTCAGTTGTGTTTCGCTCCTAACAGATATACCTACAAGATAAACATGGAAAAAACCTTTATTTAAAGTTTAATTTTATTCAAAAACAGGAGATAAGTGTAGAGGAGATCAAGCATTGAAAGACATATCGAGATTTGTCAGGTCATAATTTTCTTTCTTTCTTGTTTTGGCTCCAAATTGCACCAATTTTTTGCCCATTTTTGTTTTCTTTTTCTCCAAAAGTCACATTTCTTGTACCTAAATTCAAAAATATACAAAATATCTTCTTTTAAAGTGCGATATCATTAAAAATAAACATAAAATGTATGTGGAAAAGTTATCATTTTTTAGGCGCATCAACTTAATTGTTACTTGTCCACAAGTAACCCTATAACTTTATAGACTAAATTTGTTGATTTGAGGTAGGGAGTTTTAGTAGAGTTTCCTATAATTTTTTCTCAAAAATGTTATAGCTTAACTTAAGAGAAATTCTAGTAAATTAATCTAGACTAGAGTGTAAGAATATCTCATATTCAACTTAGGAATCCTGATTTTCTATTTACTTCAAAAGTTATTGAATTTTCTATTTACTTCAAAAGTTATTGAAACTTGTCAAACTAAAGATTCATAGAAAGTTTAAAAACAAAATTTAAGCATCTTATCTATACTAATTTGACCAAAACTTTTTTGAAATAAGAATAAGTTTAGGATTGTTTCTAAGTATTTTATTTTTAAAAAGATTCAAGTGAAACAAAATTTTGATTAAGCTTCTCCTCAAGCTTCTCCTCATATATTTTCTTTTTCTTTTCTAATATAATTTTTTTCCTTTTTTTCTTTTATTTTTATTTTCTTTCAAGATCTTTTTAATCTTTATTCTTTTTTCTTCTTTTTATTTGAGGATTATTATATCTGGATATACCTTTAATAGTTCTGAATTTCACTATCCTCTTTCTAAAATCCAAAACTCAAAACTTTCCGTCACTTTTTAAAAGTGTAAGTATTAGTTTGAAAAAGGTTTCAATAAAGGCTCAATTCTCAATAAGTATAAATCTAAGTATTTTAGCTTTTCAAATATTCAACTCCTTTCTACCATAAATAGCAAAATCATTTCCCTAAAGTTTCCTACAAAATATCTTAACTTTGGAACAGTTTCTTCACATAGGATTTCAACCAAGTTATTTTTCTAACATTCCTAAAATTGAAATTATAGTAACCTAAAGGTAATACAACATACTACAAGTCATTTTAAAAGTGATATAAATCTAAATGCAGGCTACTAAGGTCAAATAAAGTTAAGTTTTAAAAACTTTTCTCCCCCTAAACTTGAATTTTAAATATTTTGCACTTATTTCCATAAAATGTAGTAGGAAGAAAAGTAAAAGTTGAATCTACTAACTACTACAACATCTTATCAAATTCATATACATGTGTAATCAGGATAGAATGACTGCAAAAGAAAGTAAATCTATCCTAAAAGATGCTTGCAATAATATTAAACTAAAAGGAAGTATACTCACTTTAAAATTTTGTTTTTCTTCCAACCCTCAAACTTGATTTTTAACATGTATAGCATTTAGTACTGAAAATATGAGTAGGAAGAAAATCAGTTTAGAATTTCTATCTACCACACATGCCTATCAGAAACATCTACAATTATTAATCAGGATAGAAATCATGTACCAAAAAGTAAATCTAAACTAAACATGCAAGAATGAAATTGACTAAATAAAAGTTTAACTATCATAATAAGTATCAACGTAGGAATATAAAAATGTTCTTCAAGTCCTATATAAATTTATAACACAAAAATAAATATACATGATAAATGAGGTCAATTCTTTCATTAACTCATTGTATTTCACTAACTTACTTTCAATTTCTAACATAATCACTACACATATATATTAGGTACTTTGTAAATGATTTTGTAGAGTATAATCTCAAAGATAAGATTATCCTTGATATATTGGTTCACATGAACCAACCTCAAGCATAACCATATCCCTTTAATTATGCACCTTTAACATTTATAAGGATCTTGTAATTTCATACACATGTTACTCATCAAATTGGTTCACGACTCATATCAAATGAAAACAAATTCTGAGAAAGGAAGATACAAAATTGAGATGGAACTGTCACTATTAAAATTCATGATGTCTCTTGTAAAACTGAAGTTTAGTTGAGACCGGAGTCATAGTGGGCTCGTCAATCCAACTACTACAAGAGAGCATAAAGGAGTCAAGACACAACAATAAGTTATGGAATCACCTCCCTCATAACACACAATGATCAAATCAAACCACTAACAATCCAAACATCCACAAAACATCAATTAAACTAATCAATCCACACTAAAGCAAACACAATACAACACTAAAAATCATAACACTCAAGCACACTAAAAAAATCCACACTTATAACTATGGGTTGCCTCCCATAAAGCGCTTGGTTTAACATCACCAACCTGATAAATGATTCCTCCTTGATCAAAATTACATTTAAGTAATCTTTGATCAATTACCCAATCTTTTCCAGATCCAGGGATTCCTACAAAATCCTCAAATTTTAATTTCTTTCAACTATTCCATTTAAATTGATTCATATCATTGTTCCTCATGTTTCTTTTAAAATCAAATATTATTTTAATGATTTTCTCAATTTATATATTAATATCATCCTTAAAATTTATAATAAATGGATCTTTGTAAAATACTTCATGATCTCCCAAATTTTGGATCAGATTCTCTCTAGATAATTCAGATTCTTCATCAAATTCTTCTAGGCTACTCTGTTGTTCAAGGTTGCCTTTTAATTTTTCCCCTTGGTATTGAGTAAGTGGTGGAGGTGTTCTTTCTATATTTATCTTAGTTGAGTAAATGAGTTTAGGGTAAAATTTTGGGGGCGTGGGGGGGGGTAACTGTTAATTGTAATAATCTGCTCCAATTGGTTTTCTTTATTCCTTATTGTGGCCCCTAGACCTTCTAACTCACTCTTTTGAATAACAACCTCTTCTAATAAATCCTTCTCCTTATTTTGTGGGTTGAAGTTAAAATTATGAGGAAAAGAGAGTTCATCATAAAAATTACTATGATTATTCCAATTACTTGTCTGATTAAATTGATTAACTTCCCAAAATTAGTTTTCTCCTCCAAAATTAGTATTCCAATTAAAGTTTAAACAATTTTCCCAACCTTGGTTCTAATAATCAGAATAATGATTGTATATCTTATGGCTAGTTTCAAAACTGTTAGGCTCAATCAATTATCCAAATAAATTTTTCCTAATAATCGGGGGTCCTTGAAGATAATTTCTATGTATTGATATAACTTCATTTCAATATCTGCAACCTAGGAAATTAAAATAGTAAGCATATCTTCTTGAATTTTTGTCACTCTCTTAGGGTTTACTCTTTCAAAGCTACTAGCATTATAATCCAAATCTAAATATTCATTATATCTTTGATCCGTCATTTCTAAATTAAATTCATGGAGTCTTTCCCAATTCATCATCCTCCCAAAAGTTCTCTCCAAATTTGACTCGTAAAATTCAAGGTCTGCAGCTCCTGAGCTACGCATACAGATCTAAAGACTTAATTAATATGACATATATCAAAAATATTTTTGGTATTTTGGATTTTCTATAAAAAAACCACAAAATAACTAAACACACTATATAATAATACTATAATTTCCTAATCTAAGTCTTACAGGTTCAACTAAATTCTCCTAAAGCTCTTATCGTAGCTCCCCGACAACAGTGCCAAAACTTTGATGTGCCTCTATTGTGTGATGTTTTTCTGCGTGTTTTATGTCAATTTAATTCCCTTGAGATAGTGCCAAAAATTTGACCTAACCCGCAATTACGCAGAAATTTAGCTTTCAAAATATGAGAAAACTTGACTCAATTTATATTTAACGGCTAGTAAGCAAAATTGAAATGCTATAAAATATAGATAATAATTCACACAGTATGAGTTCTATGTAAGTACATGTATCGCTTCAAGTAATATAGGGATTTCCTTAAAAACCCCAGTATCAATCCCACAGAGAAGTGAGGTAAGAAATTACTTAGGCTAATTCTAGTATATTATTATCAGTCCATAGTTTGGAAGGTCGATTTAAGTGATTTTTTAACAAGTACTCTTAAATGTAAATCTTATGTTTAAAACAACCAACCACTGCTCCTAAATGAAAATAATGATTTCAAAGATAACCCTTTCTCGATGAATTGATTTAGAGAATTTTGAGATGTTAAAAACTACTATTCTTATGTAGTGAATTGAATAATGTATAAGAATGAGATACATTAAATATTGTATGTGCCAAATAGAAGCAATCCTATTCTTTACCATTTGTCGAATGCATAGAGAACATTGGCTAATCCAGAGTTTAGTACCTAAATCTGTGTTTAAGCTGAGAAGATACTGGCTTCCACTCTAGAGCTCCCACTTCCTCCTCCCCTAAGGGCTAACATCTCGCTTTAGTTTATGAACAACTAGACCAAATTGAAAATTTTAGTCTATCACCCTAAAATCTCCAATTCTACTCCCATCAAATTATATTTCCCTAGTTATTTACACTCAATCCCATGGACTACATTCTCATCCATGAAATCAAATGTGGTTCTACTTTGTTGAGAATTACACCTCCCTCTCATATTATAATGCAATTACAACAAATTTTAACACTACAATGGGCCCTTACTGTAACGTAAACGAAGTTCAATTAAAAACCTTCCCATTTATAATTGAAACCTCTTCTAACATGCATCCCAAAATCCTACACATGAATTCTACTCATTGCAAAAGAAAATTAAAATGAAAACAACGACATAATCTTCTCATGCCACTATTTCCAAACAAGATGAAAAAGTAAGAAAAACTACTCACAAAACACGAAGGAAAACTTCATTAGATTAAAGAAAATCCATTAGATAAGTGTTTACAAAATAATAAGATAATGAAGAGCACAATACTTAGCTTTTTCCTTTTAAAATAAAGATGGAGATCTCTCCCACAAAGTCTGCCGTTGATCCATGAAATGCTAGTACAATTCCTTACAGATTCTCTCAAAATCCTTTCTTCAATCTCTTTAGAAAAGGTAAAAAACTACATTCNATACGAAGGAAAACTTCATTACATCAAAACAAATCTACTAGATAAGTGTTTACAAAATAATAAAATAATGAAGAACACAATACTTAGCTTTTTCCTTTTAAAATAAAGATGAAGATCTCTCCCACAAAGTCTCCCGTTGATCCATGCAATGCTTAGTACAATTCCTTACAGATTCTCTCAAAATCCTTTCTTCAATCTCTTTAGAAAAGGTAAAAAACTACATTCCTACTCCTATTCTAAGATCTCTAAGCATTCCTCTCATTTTTCCTAACATACACCCCCACACGCACACGCACACACACACACATACACAACATGAGAGGTGCCCACCCCCTACTTTAAAGAGACACAAAATTCCTTCTTTTTTCCCAAAAGACACATCTTTCCATTCTAAGAGACAAATATTTTCATATAAGAGACGTATGTCTTCATTCAAGAGTCTTTTCCAAGTGTCTAGATCCATTGAACCACTTCATGGGGCATTTGATTTACTTAGAGCATTTAGAACATCTCAAAATAGTCAAAAACTGCCATAAATCTGTCCATAACTGTCTCTGGCACCTCCGGTGCTAGTTCTTGTGCTTCTAGCGGTTGTTCTCTGAATTTTGGCTCCTTTGGCACCATTTTGGTGCCTTTGGTGCCATTTTTTGCGCTACTAGTGCCACTCTGTAGCAACTCCACCATTTTACTCTATTTAGCTCTGTTTCAGCTCTGTTTCATCCCGTTTCAGTTGCGTTTCACTCATAACAAATATAACTATAAGATAAGCATGAAAAAAAACCTTTCTTTAAAGTGTAATTTCATTCAAAAACATGTAATAAGTGTAAAGGATATCAAGCATTAAAATACATCAAAATGTTAGAGGTCAGAATTTTCTTTCTTGCTTGTTTTGGCTCAAAATTACACTGGTTCTGCCCATTTTTGCTTCCATTTCTCTAAAAGTCCATTTCTTGTACCCGATACAAAAAAATATACAAAATGACTTCCTTTAAAGTGCAATATCATTAAAAATAAGCATAAAAAGTATGTGAAAAGGTACTCTTTTTTAGGCGTATTTGCGCCAGCCTTGGAGAAAACGAGGCGCTTAAGCATCATGTTCGTCTCCTAAGCGCCAACACCCAAAAATGCCTAAGGTCCAATTTTCAAGTCCCAATGTCTCTATGATCATTAAATTAATGTTTTGAGTCAAAATCCATTTAAGTAATCTTCGATCAATCACCCAATCTTTTCTAGATCTTGGGATTCCTACTAAATCCTCGAAGTTTATTTTTTCTTCCAACTTTCCCTTTTGAGATTGATTCAGATTACACAACATAACTCTTCACAGCACAAATTCCACCATCCGCACAACTTTTCACAACTTCTATTTTCACAATATCTCACAACTCTACACAAATATTCCAAAATTGTCCACACTCATTCCATGATTTTTTTGCACTCACAATGCTCTCGGGGTTGGTACTTATATTCCAATTCCCATCTTGGGGTCAGTACCTATTTTTTTATTCCCATCTTTTTTTAGGTGAGTGCCTAAATTCTGATTCTTATTCTGGGGTTGGTACCTTAATTCCAATTCTCATCTCAGGGTCAATACCTAAATTTTGATCCTCATTCCGGGGTTGGTACCTAAGTACTAATTCCCATCTCAAGGTCAGTACCTAAATTCTGATTCCCATCCTTTCCTAGGTCGGTACCTAAATTTTGATCCTCATTCAGGGTTTAGTACCAAAATTACAATTCTCATCTTGCGGTTAGGACCAAAATTCTAATTCCCATCTATTTTGAGGTCGGTATTGACATGCGTTTTTATATATGCTTAAAAATACAAGATAAATATGGATGTAATAAATATTCAATAATTGTAAAGTCACACTTATNTTCCTTCTTTTTCCCAGAAGACACATCTTTCCATTCAAAGAGGCAAATCTCTTCATACAAGAGACATATGTCTTCATTCAGGAGCCTTTTCCAAGTGTCTAGATTCATTGAACCACTCCATGGGGCATTTGATTTACTTATAGCATTGTAAAACATCTCAAAATAGTCAAAAACTGCCATAAATCTGTCCATAGCCGTCTCTGACACCTCTGACACCGGTTCTGGTGCCTCTAGCGCATGTTCTCTGGATTTTGTCTCATCTGGCACCATTTTGGTGCCTTTGGTGCCAGTTTTGGTACCACTAGTGCCACTCTATAGCAACTCCACTATTTTACTCTATTTGGCTCTGTTTCAGCTCTGTTTTGTCCCATTTCAGTTGTGTTTCGCTCCTAACAAACATAACTACAAGATAAGCATGAAAAAAACATTTCTTTAAAGTGTAATTTCATTCAAAAACATATAAGAAGTGTAAAGGATATTAAGTATTGAAAAACATCGAAATGTGAGAGGTCAGAATTTTCTTTCTTGCTTGTTTTGGCTCCAAATTACACTGATTCTGCCCATTTTTGCTTCCTTTTCTCAAAAAGTCCAGTTCTTGTACCTGATACAAAAAATATACAAAACGACTCCCTTTAAAGTGAAATATCATTAAAAATAAGCATAAAATGTATGTGAAAGGGTAGTCTTTTTTAGGCGTATTAGCGCCATCCTTGGAGAAAACGAGGCGCTTAAGCATCATGTTCATCTCCTAAGCGCCAACACCCAAAAATGCCTAAGGTCAAATTTTCAAGTCCCAATGTCTCTATGATCATTAAATTAATATTTTGAGTCAACTTAATCATGTAAGACTCCAAAAAACATCATTAACTCAACATAACAACAATCACCAAATCAAATCAATCCATACTGATAACTATGAGTTGCCTCCCACAAAACGCTTAGTTTATCATCGTCAACCCGACAAAGGGTTCCTCCAGGATCAAAGTTCCATTTAAGTAATCTTTGATCAATTGCCCAATCTTTTCTAGATCTTGGGATTCCTACTAAATCCTCAAAGTTTAGTTTTTCTTCCAACTTTCCCTTTTGAGATTGATTCAGATTATACAACACAACTCTTCATAGCGAAAATTCCACCATCCGCACAACTTTTCACAACTTCTATTTTCACAAGATCTCACAACTCTACACAAATATTCCACAATTTTCCACACTCCTTCCACGATTTTTCTGCACTCACAATGCTGTCGGGGTTGGTACTTAAATTACAATTCCCATCTTGGGGTCAGTACCTAAATTTTGATTCCCATCTTTTCTGAGGTCAGTGCCTAAATTTTTTATTCTCATTCTGGGGTTGATACCTAAATTCCAATTCTCATCTTGGGGTCAGTACCTAAATTCTGATTCCCATCCTTTTCTAGGTCGGTACCTAAATTCTGATCCTCATTTCGGGGTTGGTACCTAAGTACTGATTCCCATCCCAGGGTCAGTACCTAAATTTTGATTCCCATCCTTTCCTAGGTCGGTACCTAAATTTCGATCCTAATTTCAGGTATAGTACCAAAGTTACAATTCCCATCTCGGGGTTAGTACCAAAATTCTGATTCCCATCTATTTTGGGTCGGTACCTAAATTCTGATCCTCATTCTGAGGTTGGTACCTAAATTTTAATTCCTATCTCGGGCTCAGTACCTAAATTTTGATTTGCATCCTTTCCAAGGTCGGTACCTAAATTCTGATTCTCATTTGAGGTCAGTACCAAATTCTAATTCCCATCTTGGGGTCACTACCTAAATTTTGATTCCCATCCTTTCCGAGGTCAATACCTAAATTGTGATTCTCGTTTCAGGGTTTGTACTTAAGTTCAAATTCCCATCTCGGGGTCAGTACCTAAATTTTGATTCCCTTCCGCTACCTCTAAGGTTGGATGTGAGCCCCTGAGCTTTCTATCCCAATGTAGTAAATTTAAATTCTTGAAGTTGGTACCAAAATTTTGATTCTTATTATGGGGTCAGTACCTAAATTTTGATCCCCTTTTGTCACCTCTTAGGTTGGATGTGAGTCCCCGAGCTTTCCATCTTAATCTGAAATTCTTAGCACTTTGAGATATAGATGTAAGACCCCTTTAATGGAGCAGGGCATCATATTCTCATCTCTTCGCACTTTCGTTACCACTTGGGTTGGATGTGAGTCATTGTGCTTTCCTTCCCAAAGTAGCAACCCGTTTCCTTAATCAGTTTTTTGAGTTGGATGTTAATCCTTATGTTTTCAATCTTGATCTAGTCTCTCTACTTATTCCTAATTCCCAAATTTTCCTCAAATTCAAAATCTTAATTAAAATTTCAACTAAAATCAAATCAAAATTAAACAACAAAACAAAACAAGTCATATCTTTGTCACGACCTTTAGTTTCCCTAATGGTTGACTCCATAAATTCATAAAGCAGCCCTTCATAAGGGTTAAAAACATGAATTCATAACACAAATCCAATATTCACTTTTGAAGTTAACGATTTGAAGGTACAACTGCTAATCCACAACGAGAGTTCTGGAATCTTCAGTTTCAATCGAGGATTCACCTGATACTCCCCAACGAAAACCTCCTTCACTCTTTCTTTGTTCTACTTTGAGCATGTTAGCTTAAGCAGTTATGTTGGCTTTGTTGATCTCTTTGGACAATGTCAATACATGTGGTGTGCTCGTCTGACACATAATATCTATTGGGGATCCATTTGGTGACCTCACTTTTTTAAGATCTAGTCTTTCTTCTTTAGATGCCTAGGGTTTAGCCATATGACTTTCTTGTTGACTACCCTAGATGATTAGTAATGAAACTCTACCCCATTAGAAATTCTAAACATCTCTTTCTTCTTCTTGGAATTCCACATGTTTGGTTTTGCCATCTAGCACCTAGCAGGTTGAAACCAACATGGGGGAGCTGAATGGGAGTCCTCATAAGACTGTCTGGCCTCAGGGTTAGTTCTGGGTGGTGTGGCCTTAGTCAGTCTTGCACACAAACACTTGAACCCCTCAACCTTGCTCATAACCTAAACCCTAAACCAAACATGTTTAACCTAGTTCCCCACTATTTTGCAAACTCATGTGGGTGGTCCCCCAATCCCTTAGTCCTTAGCTAGGATGACAAGGACCAACACATGAAGGATCCAAAATGAGGATTCCCTTGGTCTTATGGCTTAAATATGGTGATTTTATAATTAACATCCTTAATTTATATCAATTCCATCGAAACTCTAATTTTGATCTTTTGCCCCCAAACTTTTCCAAAATTACCAAAATGCCCTTGAAACCCTAATTTTTTCAAAATCGCCCAAATTATCATTTTCTCTAAAAAAATTACCTCAAACCATTTCAAAACACTGAGACTGCCCAAAACACCCCAAAATTCTCAAAATTCCTGAAATACCCCAAAATTACCAAAATTACCAAAATACCCCTCATGCCCAAAAATCCCCAAAATTTCAAATTCACTCTAAATGTCCCTAAAATAAATCACAACCACTCATTGACCCTAACTCTCTTCAAATTCATCAAATTTAGCCAAAAATCCCAAGTCGCTCCTAAATGCCTAAAGTCCTCAATTCAGCTCCAATTTCCACAAAATTCATTTCAATCACCCAATTTCAATTCCAAAATTAATTTAAGCATTCCAATTCAAATCTATACCAATTTGAAACCTAATTGAACCATCCTCCAAGCTTTAATTTTGACTTTGAGTCAAAATCCTCAATTTGACCCTACCCCTAAATTCCATCTAATTGAACCACATAACCAACCCAATTTTGAATCCTAAACTCTTCATAACATTCCCCAAGACCAATTTGAACCCTCAATTGACCTTGACCCAAACTCAAACCTAGCCTAAACACAACTTAAACCAAAATCCCCAATTTTGACCCAAAATCCAAAATCAAACTTTATGACACCCAAATTTCAACCCAATTGATACTCAAATGCTTCATGACATTGTTCTAGAGCAAATTAAACCTTTAATTGAAGCAAAAACAAACCCTAGCTAAACCCAAACCCAAGTTCAGGCCAAATTCCAAGCTTTGAGCTGAAACTCTAAACTCACCTTAAGCCACTTGGTCCAGCCTAACTTTGGTGAGCACATCCGCCATTTGGAGCCTAAGACCCAACCTAGATCCACCTAGCCCATCCTAGTGGAGCCATGGACCAAGGGTCCCTTGATTTGGGGGATTTCTTCCCATATTTGGCTAAGTGAACTAAACTTTTCACACATGATTAAACCTCCATCATGATCACCATTAAACCTCCCTTTAAGTTCCCTGACCTGGCTAGCCACCACCTCAGCTATGGCCAACCACCCTAATCACTAGAGAGCTCAAAACCAAGGAGGCCATCCCACATTTTAACCCAAAATTGAGCCCATCCCTTGTGGCACTTTGCCATTGGATGCTTGCGCCGCTAAGCCCTCCACCTCAGCTTCCAAGGACTAGCCAATCATAGCTCAGACCTCACCCCTTGGCCATGGCTATGAAATCCTCCACTTTCAGCCATTGGGGAAGAGGTGCCAAATCCATGAAGAAACTCTGCCAATTTGTTTTGAGAGCTCCCTGAAATCTTCTCAAGTGCAATCCCACTATCTTCAGCCACACATTTCTTCTGCCTGAGCTCAAATTCAGAGTTCAAAAACAGGACCTTTGTAGCCATTTCACAAAACTCACCAAATCCCCAAATTTAGTTTCTCTTAAACTTCACCAAAGTTTAAGAACACTTCCTCAATCAAAACCCCTCTCTCTCAAGCACTCTAACTCACTCCTAAACCAAGGCCACATCACCTGTTGGTTAAACTCATACTTAGACCCCATAACAAAGGAAGGTGGCACTTCGAGCACGTTTGTGGGACTCCAAGGAAGCTTCTGCAACTACCCAATTGAGGCCTCACCTCTTGGCCAAAGGTATAACTCGAAATCCTTAATTCTTGGCCCAATTTTACCAATTGTGAAGAGATTGTGTATTTCATATGCTTTTAATTGTATGTATATGTTCTTCTTGATTATATGAAGCTATAGGAACAAACCGTGAGTGATTTGGTTGAGTATCGAGTGAGATCGAAGCATTTTATTATGGAATGTTCTTGGTTTAGAGCTGATGGGGACGATGAACGAAAGTCGTTCATTAGCGTGTGTATCCATTGGATGGCGGAGGAGGAGTTGGACGAGGCTAAATACAAAACACGAGTCGATTCAAGGTTGAAACAGAAGGTGGCATCGAATGAGAACGCGCCGTGTGGAGCTTCGGAGCAGTTGTAGGATTATGTGGCAATGAGTCAGATAAGTAGAAAAATAGGGTATTTTTTTTTAAATTAATTCAGAAACTTTAAAAAATCATAACTTTGTGTATAAAAATTATAAAAATAAAATAAAAATACCTAAATGCTCTGTGAACAGAGAGAAAATTATGAACAAAAAATAAAAAAATATTTGTTGTTTATTTTATTTTTTAATTAATTAAATACTCTATAGCTTGTTTTAATTTTATTTAATTAAATATTAATCACCACAACTTGAAAATTTTTCCTTGTGATTAGGAGTGTTCTCTGATTTTTCCAAAGTTAGAGAACACCCCTAACCCTAAAATCCCCAATTTCAAAGTTAAGTCACCCTTTTTTCCTTAAAATAATTATATAAATTAAAAAGAAAATAAGGAAAATATGGGATTTGTTATGGTAGGTTCACTATGGTTAAAGGACCCTAGGAAAAATATAAAATGAGTTTGAATAGTTAGGTGTATTATTTTAGGTAATTAAGTCATTAAAGCTCATGTAAATTAAAGAAAATAAAATATAAATAAAAAAATTATAAAAATTAGTTCACAATGAAGTTGATGATCATATTAAGCATCTGTAAAAAATTTAAACCCATTTGAAATAAGTTTAATATCAAATTCTATTTTTTAAAGTAAATGACATTTTTGCACTAGAATAATTAAAGTAAAAAAAAATAAGAAAATTATGAAAAGTGGTTTGAAGTGAACCTTGTGACCAGGGGCACTCAAGAAAAATATAATTGGTGTTGAAATAAATAATTCATTTTTGAGCTAATTTTCAATTTAAAAATAATTAAAAATAATTAAAATCACAAAAATATAAAAATCTATCAAAATGTCACAAATTGCTTCCTGATCGCTTGGGACCATTTAAAATATTTTTTCTGATTTTTCTAATTAAAATTTTTAAAATATATAAAATGTATTTTATTTTTCATTAAAATAATTACAATAGATAAAATAAAAATCATAAAAATGAAAAAATAAAAAATTTGTTTCTCTAAGCTCTCTGAACTCACGAGGGATTAAAAAAATATAAAATGTAAATTTTAAAATTAAATTATATTTTATATTTAATTAATCACTATAATCAATAAATAATTATAATGATTAAAATATAACTGAAAAATCATTTTTTTTTGTGCAGGTAGTCCTTTGACCTAGGTGAACCTCCAATAATTTTCCTAAGGATAGAAACTTTACTTTGATTAATTGAACGACTTAACATTGAAAATTCCTATTTTTTAGTAAAAATAACTATATAAATTAAATAAAAATCAAAAAATTATAATCTAACCTATGTTGCCTTAATTTTCACATGAGCGGGGTTCCTAGAAACATTTAAAGTCATTTGAGTTGAATTTATTGATTTTTGAGGTGGAAAGCCTTAGGGACAAAATGGTAGTTATGAGATTTTCATGTCTTAATTAAAATTTTGGCTAAGTCAAAGGGTAAATGGGTAATATTGGTCATAACAAACCCTCTTTGATGTTTGAAACACAAGAGTTTAAGAAGGAGAAACCAACTCTCCACTTTTCTACAACAAGGGTAAGAATCTAATTTTCCTAAATTATTGTTACTTGGAAGTTAACCTAATTGGATGATCTTAGGGCAGTGGGCATGAGCTAGGAAGATAATAACATACTCATTTGAATGCCCCATAATTGGTGATTAACGCAATATTTCAATTAGAATTAAATCTACCTAATTTAATATCTTTGATTTTTGCAAATCAACACCGAAAACTTGACTTAAGGGCTTAGTAGTGAGCTAGGCGTGATTTACATTTGTCTAATGAGGATTAGAAAAGGAAGCTAAATTAATCATGAATATCTTTAAAACACTTCAATATGTGTCTAAGATCCTTAATGACTTGAGCTTGCCCTTAAGGGCATCCATTTACATAACTCTTAAATAAAAAATCAAGTGAATGTCTAAGTAGCCCGCTCATAAGATAATTAAAATATCAGGGTTCATTGAGCATATGATAAATTAATTACCATTGAATCTAACATTAACTTCAGATGATTAATTGAACAACATAATAAGTTCAAATGAACTCAAAAATATTCACGGGGTTTTAAAAGTTGTTTTGGGCCATGCGCTGAACACTTTTATGATCTTTTAGATATTTTGAAGGACAATTGAACTTATTATTCTTTGTTCAAGAAAATCATCCTTAAAACTTTTAGGGACCCACCAAGTTATGCCTCAGAACCCAATAAGTCACCTAAATCAATAAAAATACCCTACACTACTTATCCTGCTTTAATTGACCCAATGCTCAAGGATTCCAGTCTTCCCTAAGATATTTAAATCCTTGTGAGCAATTAGGGTTATTTTTTTGCCACATATGGATCATCGTGCTTGTGTAAGTTTGAGGTACAGGTGGCCAAGGCGATGACAATAATGCTAATGTGTGCTAAAATAAGGGTTGTGATGTGGATTTAGAATAATATCCCATACCTCAAGAACATTCAATAAATGGAGAGGAGAAGGACCGATTGTACTATTCACAGACTCTTGACAAGATTGTTGCCCTCGATACTCTTAGTTTGCCTGTAGTCCTAGCTCGATCAAAGCAATTAACCCGTGGGCTACACTACTTTGCTTAACATTTACAAAAATAATGTTTTTTGCATGTTAAAGTAAAATTTACATGCATGAAATTAAATTAAGAATGAAAAATTTATAAAGGTCCACGGTTAATCACTTAGATCAAGGTTAGGACTGCCCTCCATAGATTGTCAGGATGGTAGCTCTCATTCAAGGTTGGGAAGCACATAGTCCAGCTCTGAGCCCCCAACTCTAACAATGTCTCACACTTTGGTTTGATCTTCTATATGTGAATATGAGTTTTATTTTACTTGCTCGTGTTTTGATATGACTTGTTTTCCGACTTTTATTTTTTTATCAATTGCTCCTGATTATTTTTCTGCAATTTATTTAAATTTCCTGCAAATATATTATACTTTATGATGCTAACCATGCAGCAGTAGCAGAGGCCCAGGTACACATTTACATTTTATGCGTTGAAATTATATTTATTTACCTTACAGTATTTTCTACCTGCATTTATTCACTTTATATGCAAAATTAAACCTAAACTAGAAAAATACAAAAACATATTTTCAAAATTAAATCTTCACTTTTAAATTAATGAAGTAACATAATATACTCCTTTTGGGTTTACAAGGATTTCTCATATGAGGTAACTTACGGTTGCTAATGGGAGTTCTCTGATTTAAATGAGCTTAACAATTTGTTTAAACCAAGTAAATTCAAGAGAAAATAGTGGTGCTAAAATGAGGAAACGGTGAGATTCCAACCGATGTCGCTTTAGTTAAATTAAAATTTCCCCCTAAAGAAACTTGTACGACAACAATAACAAAACTTGTCACTTGAAATTTTAAAACCCTGAACTCTGAGTCGTCATAGTGAGGAGCTTGGAGCTAACTCTGTGGACATCATGATAAGGATATACAAAAGAACAAATTCGAGAGAGCAAGCAGATCTACAACAACAAACCTTTCCTTAGAATTAAATAACAAGCCATAGGATTTTGAGGTAGCTCATCTAGTACGACATAAATCCTTAACTCATTTTTAGGCTTTTGCAAAACCATGTTGTGCAATTTAAGCCCTAACTCACCTTAGGCTTTGAGGTTGTCATTTGTTATGATATAAACCCTCTTATCTTTACAACTATTTGTATGACCGTTTCATGCAAGTGTAAACCCTAAATAATAATAATTGACAGGATGAAACATCTAATAATATTTTCTTGAAATTGAAGCTAAATTATAAGATATTTTAGGAAGTCTTCGAGAGTTACTTCAGGATTCACGACACCACTTAGTTTTCTCCCTTTGAATTTTGAAAATAATTGTTCCTCTTTGATCTATCCCATTTGATATTCCTTTATCTGACCTTGACAACCCTAAACTTTGAAATTCTAGAAGTCATTACCTTCTGATCTAAATTGAGAGTTTTCTTAACGATTACAATTGTCTAAGATGTAATTAACTATAAGGGCTTGACCTTATAGGAAACTTTGAAACCCAGCTTAATATAAACCCTATATAATCTTTTATAACAGATAGGGGAATTTTTTGTTAACATAAAGGTTTTGCAAACTAAAACGGATATCATAATTTTTTTAGTTTACTTAATCGAGTATTACTATCGAGCAATGTGTCTATTCCTTAGGACAGGTACACCACTTGTGGTGTTGTGCTCGTTTATTTAAACAATTGCATATATGAGATCAGTTATGTCTCATATTTTCAAAATATAAAATATTACTCATATATATATATAT